>PVKM010020199.1:0-23543 GCA_004027735.1 Carollia perspicillata | reverse complement strand
CCTCAAGATTCTGGACTTACCTTTAAGACTGTGATTTCATACAGGGTCCAGGAGAAGTAAGGCTTGCTTGAGTGTGGTTGGAAGGGTACGTGAATGTCTCACATGAGATGGACAGCAATTTGAACATTTCACCTAAAATGTCATATGGTATGCTTGATTGTGATATTTTTATGCTGCAGAATTACATGCTTAAGATTTTGTAATAAAAGGTTTTGTAATAAAAAGGGCATTATTTGTGTCAGACACTGTATAACTATGACTGTCTGTTAATAATGCTGTTTATCCCTCTCCATGTGGGGTTCTTGTCGTAACCATCTCAATGCTCCGCAAGTTACAAGCTCAATAATTGCTGATGTTTATTGAGTCTTTATTCATTTTTAACAGTAGCTCCATTTATTTTTTTAAATATTTATTTAATTTTAGGCAGACAGGAAGGGAGGGAGAGGAAAGAGGAGAGAAACACCAATGTGTGATTGTCTCTCATGCACCCCTGACTGGGGACCTGGCCCATAACCCAAGCATGTTCCCTGACTGGGAGTTGAACCCATGACCTTTTGGTTCACAGGCTGGTACTCAATCCACTGAGCTGCACCAGCCTGGGCTCTTGAGTCTTTAATAAATGACAGGCATGTGCTAAGAGTTTTGCTCTTCTCATTTATTCCTTGCCACATGCTTTAATGAGAACATTGAGCTGATGTTATCCCAATTTTAAGAGATAAGGAAACAGGGATTCCAAGATGGCCACAGAGTAGGTGGGAGCTACATTCACCTGCTTCCAGTGCCAAATCAGACTTCAAATATATTATAGAGCAATCAACCTGAATAACCAACTGAAAGCTGGCTGAACTGAAATATTATAACCAAGGATTTACAGAAGAAGCTACATAGGGACTGGTAAGAAGGGCAGAGACATGGAAAGGTCTGGCCCCTACACCTATGTGCAGTAGTTGTGAAGCTGGAGGGATGTCAGGGCTCCAAAACTCCCTCCCCCAAGAATGTGGGGTCTCAATGCCATGCAGAGATTCCCAGCTCAGAGCAATAGACAGGAAGAGGGGCCCGAATAGCATCTGGTGGGGAAAATCAGTGAAGATTCAGTCCACCTGGGAGAGAAGAGAGTCTGCTAGAGACCCAGATGCCACCTTCCCAGAGTGGAGCCCTCATATTGTTACAGCACCAGCCAAGGGAGTGCACTGCCTGGCTCTCATCTACTGGTGCCATCACTTTGCTGTGCTCGGGTCTTGCACAGGGGTCTGCTGGCTGCACCCTGTAGGGACCTTTTGAGTGATCTTTTTCTGGAGAAGCACTTGGTAAAGACTCAGACAGTGGCTGAACTGTGTAGCTTTGGAAAGTGGACCATTCTTCCCAACTACAGCAAACAGCCAGCAGCCTCTCACCTGTTGAATCACTTAGCCTGCCCTACCACTCTGTGGCCTGCCCTTCCGAGTTCAGTCATGCAGAGGGAATCAGAGTGCCATGTGCCACATCCTTGTCAATCCAGATCGTCTGACGAGAGTCCAGAGGTGGCGGAGGGATGGGCTCAATAGAGACCACCCCTCGAGGAAAGGACGTGGCATGAACAACAGGGAAAAATTAGGCTATACTATACTAATAATTATAATCGCTGTTTTAATTAGTGGCTCATTGCTTTGCTTGCTGATTCCTAAGGTCTGGACACCCAGAGAGGAGGATGGTGAGGGCGAAAGCCCCGAGCAGTTCCCCTTCCTGGCAGGAATCCACAGGGGACAGTCAGAACAACTGTCCCTACAGAACTCCCAAATACCCCAGCAGTCACGAAATCATTAACCACCTCACGAATAACAAAAGTTACCCAAAAGACCCTTGGTATCACAGTGCCACGTCCTCTCCAAGCCATGTTGTCTGACAGGGTCTGGGCACGGTGGGATCGAGCTCAGGGAGATCGTCTCCCAAGGAGGGAACGTGGCAGACTAGAGGGACAAAAATCGGCTGTATTACTTCTGTGATTGCTATCTTACTATTAATCATTAGCACCTTATGGTGTTTACTTGTTCCCATAAAAATTACCTGTGGGGAGGGGACTGCTCAATGGGGAAATAGTAACATTTCCCACGGGACTGCCTGAGAGGATGGGAGAATACCCTCCAACTGCTATATTATAACTAAACATAATCAAACTAACATATACAGTGGTGAGAATAATTTCCAGGAGATGACAACTAATTCTCAGTAACTCCTCGAAATCCTAGACACATCAACACAGTAGTTCCTGAGTTATTGAAGAAACTTCCCACGAACATTCCCACTAGTGAGTTATTTAAGGATATACAGAAAGAAGAGTTATTAAGAAATCTCCCCACTCCGACCCCCGAGTGGAGAAATTAGCCCAGGGAGAGGACATAACATGGGAGTGGGTTTAATCACTATTACTGGAACATTAGTACTAGGAACAGTTTTTGTTTTTTATTCTGAGTCTGACTAACATGAGAATGTACAAAAACACAGCTCAGAGTAAGTTAATGTTTAATGAAAATGATGAGAGAAATTCTGAAGTAATGCCGAGTTCCCCACTGCCTACTAGTGCTTGTCCAGGATGTTTCAATGACTAATAAATCTGAATAAGAAACTTTCCCCAACTGTTCCAATTGGAGACGTCATAGATTAATTACAACAAGCAGAATTATTTGAAATACCCTCTACTCCTGTACTATCCTTAGACAATTAATCACAAGGTACAAAAGATGTTGTCCGGAGTGGACTAACCATGTGGAAAAAGAACTTACTAAACTCATGAAGAAAAATTGAATCATTGTTATAAGGAAAGTTAACTCAGAATATAGTCATTATTAAATCTTACTTATATAATTAAATTGTTTATCACCCTTAAGGCCAATACATTCTTTTCCACGATAATATTTATAAGGGTTGTTAGATTAATGAAATTTATATCCAGGTTTTGGATTTTCCGCTCATATGATCAACTGTAATCACAAATGTCGACCTTTGCCAAAAATGAAAGTATAAAACATTGCTTACTGCACAATAAAGCAGAGCAGAATTTCACCGTCCTTTGAGTCATGTCGTTATTCTGTCTCTCATCACCCACGCCTTACCCCCTCTCGACCTTCAGACCCCCGGACTCTGCCGTGGCCAGACGGCAGCAGCCACGCAGAAATGGTACTTTTAGGGTGCCGTGTCCAAGGGAAAGTCTTGTCCGGGAACCAGACAGGCGAGTGCTGGGTTGTGTGGCTACATCATTGGGCAGGGGATCACTCTTTCTCCCCTGCAAGCTCAGCCCATTCTATACCTGGAAGGGGAAGAAGTGCCTGCTCCCTCCTACAGGCTTGTTGGTACCACCCCCAACAAAGGACTGCTTGGATCTTCACCCCCAAGTCCCAGTGGCCCCACCCTGCTGAGATCAGTCCTGAGGGGAGGAAGGGAAGGCTACTTGGAGCTGGGACATTTGGAGTGTATCTCCTTTGGAGGCTATTGTTGGGGACCAGGACAAAGAGCTTGGTAATCTCTTCAGGGATCAATTGACACCTCCCCCAGTGGGAGACTCTTAACTTTATCCCCCCTCCCAGTGCCAGTGGCTCTGCCCTGCTGAGTTGCTCCTGCAGGGGTCAATGGCAGGCTGCACCCTACCTAAACCTGTGGTTCATTCCTCCTAGGGAAGCTAGAGTTACAGACTGGGTGGTTTAGCTCTGGAGTAGGGGCCACTTTCCCCTTCCTGAGTGCCTGACCACACAGCCCTCAAGTAGGGGACCTCACTAGTCCCATCCTCCTAACCCTGGTCACCTCACCAACCCAGCTCACAACCTGTGGAAAGGTCTGTGGACCATAGCCAGCCTAGGCCGACTCTGCAGTCTTTCCTCAGAAGGCTCTGGAGAAACACCAGACAACCTCAGGGGGAGGTGGAGTAGCTGACAGGTGGAGGTGGACCTCAGGGAGACTTGGACCTTTTATAGGTCTGCCTCCAGCTCTAAGTTGGAAGAAGCTGATTCTTGTACACAGACTGGCCCCTCCCAAGCACAACCAGGCCCAGTAGATGAATGCATAAACAGTGAAGAGCATGGTAGCTCCAGACAGGTAGCCCAAGGCCGATTACACACAACATCTGACACTGTTCAGCACCTGAACCCTGCCCAAGTGGACCCAGAACCAAGTCAGTGGTGGCCTTCATACCATAGCAGACCTTGACCCAACTAGGCACATAAGCAGCACATCAAAAGGGATTCTGTCAGGAACCACACCTGCAGGGAATAATTCCACCTCGAGGGGGCAGCCTCTGCACAGCAACTCATACACAGTGATCAAAGTTTATCCTTATAGTCAGCCAGCCTGACATGTTAACTTCATCCACAAAAGGGCCAACAGAATTCAAGACTAAACTACAACAGAAGGGTGCATAAAACGCACAAAGAAACTTTCCTGGGGCACTTAGCTCAGGTGATCTGGAAAATTGTGCCACTGAGCCCAACAAGACATCTACATCATAAAGCCATCATAATAAGTTTGAGAGTCAAAGCAGATCAACCTAATGCACAGAGACAAAATGGGGAGACAAAGAAATATGCCCCAAATGAAAGAACAAAAGAAGTCACCAGAAAAAGAATTACATGAAATGCAAGCAACCAAAATACCAAATGCAGCATTTAAAACAATAATTATAAGGATGCTCGAGGATGTCAGGGGAAGACTGGATGATTTTAGTGACAACTTAAAGAGATAGTAAGCATTAAAAAGGGCATAGAAACAATAAAAAAGAACCAATCAGAAATGAAGAATATAATATCTGAAATGAATAATACACTAGAAAGGATCAAAAGCAGGATAAATGAAGCAGAGGATCAAATCAACAATTTAGAGGACAAGATAACAGTAAGTACCCAAGCAAAGCATCAAAAAGAAAAGAGAATTTTAAAAATGAGGAAAGTCTAAGCAACCTCTGGGACAACATTAAACATAATAACATCCATGTCATAGGGGTACCAGATGGTGAAGAGGGTGAACAAGGCATACAGAACCTGTTTGAAGAACTAATAGCTGAAAACTCCCTAACTGGTGAAACAAAATGTCACACAAGTTCAGGAAGCAGAGAGAGTCCCACTCAAGGTGAACCCAAAGAGACCCAACAAAGACACATCATAATTAAAATGCTAAAGGTTAAAGACAAAGAGAGAATCTTAAAGGCAACAATTAGCTACTTACAAGTGAGCTCCCTTAAGACTGTCACCTGATATCTCAACAGAAACACTTCAGGTCAGAAGGGAATGGCATGAAATATTCAAAGTGATGAAAAGCAAGGACCTACAGCCAAGACTACTCTGTCCAGTAAGGTTATCATTTAAAATTGAAGGCAAAATGAAAAGCTTCCCAGACCAAACCAACCCCCCCAAGCCCCCAAAGCCACAACAAACTAAAAGAGTTCATTACCACCAAACCAGTATTGCAAGAAATGTTAAAGTGTCTACATTAAGTCGAAGAAAAGTAGAAATAGAGACAGAAAGGAACATAGGTATAAAGAATACAATGGCAATAAATAAGTACCTATCAATAATAACCTTAAATATAAATGTTTTAAATGCATCAGTCAAAAGACATAGGGTAGCTGAATGGTGGAGAAAACATGACCCAACATATATGCTGCCTCAAAGAGACCAACTTCAGAACAAAAGACTCACACAGGCTGAAAGTGAAGGAATGGGAAAAAAATATTTCATGCAAATGGGAACCAACAAAAAAGCTGGGGAGGCAATACTTATATCAGAAAACAACAGACTTCAGTCCTGGCTGGTGTGGCTCAGTGGACTGAGCACTGACCTGCAGACTGAGGGGTTGTGGGTTCAGTTCCTGGTCATGGTACATGGCTGGGTTGTGGGCTGGGTCCCCAGCTGGGGATGTGCAAGAGGCAACCAATTGTCGTTTCTCTTGTACATCATGTTTCTCTCCCCCGCCAAATAAATAAATAAATAATCTTAAAAAATAGAAAACAATAGACTTCAAAACAAAAGCCATTACAAGAGACAAAGAAGGTCACTATATAATACTGGGGAGATCAATCCAACAAGAGGATATAACTGTTGTAAGCATATATGCACCCAATACAAGAGCACCTAAATATGTAAAGAAACTCTTGGTGGACATTAAAGAGAGATTGACAACAACACAGTTATAAAGGAGGATTTTAACACCCACTGACATCATTAGATAGATCTTCCAGACAAAAATTCAACAAGGCAGCAGCAACCTTAAAGCACAAACTGGACCAAAGGGATTTAATTGATATTTAGAGAACACTTCATTAAAAAGTAACAGAATATACATTCTTCTCAAGTGCACACAGAATATTCTCAAAGACAGATCACAAAATAAGTTTTACTAAATTCAAGAAGACTGAAATTATATCAAGCATCTTTTCTGACCACCATGGTATGAAACTAGAAACCAACTATAATAAAAAACCCTGAAAATCATTCAAACACTTGGAGGCTAAATAATATATTATTAAACAATGGATGTGTTCACAATGAGATCAAGGAAGAAATCAAAAGTCACCTGGAAACAAAATAAATACATAAATAAACACATAATCCATTATATATGGGATGCAAACTCATCAAAAAAAAAGAGAGAGGACCCAAATAAATAAAATCAGAAATAAAAGAGAAGTTAACAACTGCCACCCCACCACAGAAATATAAATTATTGTAAGAAATTACTATAAACAACTATATACCAACAAGTTGGACAACTTGGGCAAAAATGAACAAATTTCTAGAAACACAAAATCTTCCAAATCTGAATTGGGAAGAACTGGAAACCTGAATAGACAGATTACAACTAGTGAAATTGAAGCAGTAATCAAAAAATTCCCAGCGGACAAGTCCTGCACTGGGAGGCTTCACAGGTGAATTTTTCCAAATATTCAAAGAAAAACTAACACCTCTCCTTCTCAAACTATGCCAAAAATTTCAAGAGGAGGGAAGACTCCCAAGCTCTTTTTATTGGGGCCAGCATTATTCTAATACCAAAACCAGATAAAGACACAACAAAGAAACACAATTATAGGCCAACATCCCTGATGAACATTGATGCTAACATCCTCTACAAAATATTAGCAAACCAGATGTAGAAGTACATTAAAAAGATCATACACCAAGATCAAGTGTGATTTATTCCAAGGATGCAAGGTTGATATAATATTTGCAAATCAATAAATGTGATGCATCACATGAACAAAATGAAGGATAAAAGTCACATGATCACATCAATGGGTACAGAAAAAGCATTTGATAAAATCAAGCAACAGCCCTGGCTGGTGTAGCTCAGTGGATTGAGCACAGGCCTGGGAACCAAAGGGTCCCGGTTCGATTCCCAGTCAGGGCACATGCCTGGGTTGCAGGCCAGGTCCCCAGTAGGGAACACATGAGAGGCAACCACACATTGATGTTTCTCTCCCTTCCCCTCTCTCTAAAAATAAAAAATAAATAAAGCAACCATTTATGATTAAAAACCCAGCAAAGTGGGAATAGAAGGAACATACTTCAATGTAATAAAGGCCATATATGACAAACCCATAGCCAATGTCATACTCAATGAGCAAAAACTACAAACATTTTCATTAAGAACAGAACAAGACAGGCATGTCTGCTTTCACCTCTCTTATTCAGCATAGTACTGGAAGTCCTAGCCACAGCAATCGGAGAAGAAAAAGAAATAAAAAGGCATCCAAATTGGAAAGGAGGCGATAAAAATATAATCATTCATAGATGACATGATACTATATAAAGGAAACCCTAAAGACTCCACCAAAAACTACTAGATCTAATAAATTAATTTGGAAAAATAGCATGATATAAAATTAATATTCAGAAATCAGAAGCATTTTTATCCACCTTTAATGAACTATCAGAAAACAATCCCATTTACTATTGCAACAAAAATATATAAGGTACTTAGGAATAAATTTAACCGAGGAGGTAAAAGACCTGTACTTGAAAAATTATAGGAAACTGAAGAAAGAAATTTTGGAAGATACAAAGAAATGGAAGCATATACTATGTTCATGGGTTGGAAGAATCAACATCATTAAAATATCCATACTACTCAAAGTAATGTATAGATTCAATGCAATTCCTACTAAAATACCAATGGCATATTTCACAAGTCTATAACAAATATTCCAAAAATGTATATGGAACCAAAGACTTGGCTAAACGACCCCGAATAGATTCAGCAAAAGAAGATCAAAGTTGAAGGCATCACAATTCCTGATATCAAACTTTACTACAAGGCCATAGTATTTAAAAGAACCTGGTTCTGACATAAGAACAGGCACATATATCAATGGAAGATAACAAGGAGCCCAGAAATACTCTCATGCCTTAACGGTCAATTAATTATTGACAAAGGAGGCAAGGGTATACAATCAAGTAAAGTCAGTCTCATGAACAAATGGTGTTGGGAAAACTGGACTGGTACATGCAAAAATATATATATATATATGAAACCAGACCACCAACTTACACTATACATAAGAATAAACTAAAAATGTATAAAACACTTAAATGAATGTCACAAAACCATAAAATCCTAGAATAAAAACATAGGCAGTAAAGTCTCAGACATCTCTCATAGCAATATTTTTGCCAGTATATCACCTCAGACAATGGAAAGAAAGGAAAAAATAAATCAGATTACATCAAACTAAAAAGCTTCTGCACAGCAAAAGAAACCATCAACCAAATAAAAAGTGAACCCAGTGAATGGGAGCAGGGTTAATTTCCAAAATATAATATATAAAGAATGCGTACAACTCAGCACTAGGAAGACAATCCAATTAAGAAATTGGCAAATGACCTGAATAGACATTTCTCCAAAGAAGACATATAGATGACCAATAGACATATGAAAAGATGGTCAACATCACTAATCACAGAGATGCAAATTAAAACCATAATGAGATATCAGCTCACACCTGTCAGAATGGCTATTATCAATAAATCAACAAACAACTGTTGCTGAGGATGTGGAGAAAAGGGAACCCTAATGCACTGTTGTTGGGAATGCAGATGGGTGCAGCCACTGTAGAAAACAATATGGAGTTTGCTGAAAAAATTAAAAACAGAACTCCTGCCCCGGCTGCTGTGGCTCAGTGGACTGAGTGCTGATTTGGGTACCAAATGGTTTTTGGTTTGATTCCCAGTCAGGGCACATGCCTGGGTTGTGGGCCAGGTCCCCAGTAGGGGGTGCACATTAACATTTCCCTCTCTCTTTCCCTTCCCTTTTCTCTGAAAATAAATAATAAATAAAATCTTTTTAAAAAATGGAACTCCCTTTTGACCCAATGATCTCACCCCTGTGAATATATCTGAAGAATCCAGAAACACTAACCCAAAAGAATATATGCACCAGTATGTTCATTGCAGAATTATTTACAATAGCCAAGATGTGGAAACAGCCCAAGCGTCCATCAGCAGATGAGTGGATAACAAAGCTGTGGTACATTTACACAACAGAATACTACTTGGCCATAAAAAAAAAAGGAAATCTTACTATCTTACCTTTCGTGACATCATGGATGTATTTAGAGATTATTATGCTGAGTGAAATAAGCCAGTCAGAGAAAGCCAAATACCATATGACCTCAATTATATGTGGAGTCTAATAAACAAAATAAACTGACAAAGTAAAAACAGAGGCTTGGATGCATGGAAAAAATTGACAGCTGTCAAAGGGAAGGGTCAGAGGACTGGTTGAAAGAAGGTGATGGGATTAATCAAAGATACACATATATATGTACACACGTACATATAGTGTTATTTTTCATAAATGTAAGCATACTGTATTTTTCTGCAATTTGTTTTATTCATTTATGTCGTGTAGACTTTCCATATTAGTTAGTACTTACAGATCTTTCACTTTAAAAAAAACTGTAGGCGCCCCTGCCAGTGCCCGTGAAACAGGGATGCAGGGAGTATGTCAGCGTCACTGGGTGCTTTTGCCAGACCTTCACATGAGTCTGCAGGTCCTGCTCTGGCCAGGTCAGCTTCAGGATGCCCCGGGGTCAAAAGGGCTTGGGAGCCTCGTGGGCCAACACTGTCTGCCTAGGGCTCTGTACTTACTGCTGTCTCCCAACGCAGGCTGGGAGCTTGAGGACGCAAGTGTCTAGTTTCCCTTGACCTTGAGGACCCAGGAAGGTTATATGCACCATGGCTATGACTAGTGTCGGATTGCCCACCAGTAGTCTAGGAAAACCAGGTGCATGGATTGGACTCTGAGGAGCGCTATGAAGGATACCTTCACACAAACTCTGTGCTTCCCGGATTTGATGCTTATATATTTTTTTAGTTCCAAATTAAATGCACCAAATTGTGAAAACACTTTTCCATAACATTTTTCTTATTGGGACTTACAGGGCTTTTAATATCTCCAGAATATATTTTCCCATTTTTCCATAAGACTCAAAAGTAACATAGCCTCTAAAAAAATCCACTGATTTTAATCTGCAGCAAAACTGGTTAACATTGCGATCAGTATAGGTGAGTAGCACCACACAGCCTCCAAGTTTTCCCAGATATTTTGGGCCTTGACTCCCCCAAGAAGTGAAAAGATAGTGCCGTCTTTTCGGTATGATGTTATTCTGAAGACAGGCCTAGATGTTAGCAGAAATGAAATGGAAGGTGCATTCTCCAAATGTGAGAGCTCAGGCTGAATGGGGCAAAATTGTGGATGAAAAGCAGAACAGTGAAAATGGGCAATATATTGAATCTTCTAACTGGAGAAAATAAAGAAACAGAAACAGAGATAGTGATGCAAATTCTCCTGAAAAAAAGTGAAAAACTGCAAGTGAAAAACAGAGAGTGGTCTTACAATGGTGGAAAAAGTTAAAATGGCCTAAAAAGAGTATGATTAAATAAATGGATTGCTTTTTAGCAATAAAGTTGTTTTCTAATGGTGGAGAAAGGAGCTAGCTCAAAAAGCAGATGTTTTTTAAAAACTACATAGAATTCCCTAGAATGGCTATTCCATAGTTTATTCAACCAGTCTTCCATTAAAGGCCATGTAAGGTGTTTTCAACCCCCCCACCCCACCCCCAGCTCAAATGCTGTACTAAATAGCTTTGTCAATGCCTCTTTTGGAAATTGCTTCTGAAGGATACATTCTGTTTTAATTTACCTATGTGTATGGCTATTAAGATTACAGACCATTTAAAAGTATTTATAATAAGTAGAGCACACAGGAATTCTTCCATTGTTAAATGACACATGTTATTTATTATAGATATTAGGGGACTGAATTCCAAGTACACATCTTGAAACCAAATCATATTTGTAAGCCCAGTGATATCAGAATATCCCTTAAAATATTTATAGAGGTGAATCACATATAATTTGTAATTCATGATTTAGAGACTATTTGTGATGTCACTTTTTAGTAAACTGATATTCCTTTCTCTAACATATCCATAGGGCACCTTACTTAACCATTGTTTTATTGAGAATGATCTTAAAAGTTTGTTTGGGTTAACTAATTTAACGGGTAATTTTAAGAACCTTCATGTACCAAGTACTACCCTGGGCAGTGGGGCATATAGAACTGAATAAAACACAAAAATCATTACCCACATGGAGTTTTTATGCTACAGAACAAGTAAATAATAAAAAATGAACAAGTAAATAAATTCTCTTGAGAAAAAAAAGAAGCAGGGTAAGGGGATGGAGAATTTGGGTGTAGTGTTTATAGTTTTCAGTAGGGTGGCAAGGGAAGGCCTCACTTCCAAAGCAGTATCTGATAGTCCCTGAAGGTTAGGCAGCGTAAGCTATGGAGTAGCCCGCCGGGCGGGGGCGGAATACATTGTAGCGAGCAGGGACCGAGGCCCAGGCAAAATTGTGCTGCTTGGCCATTTATTCCAGTCCCCAGCCCATTAAACCCTGCAGCTTTAAGTACAATGCCATTATTCTCTTTTTTTTAACTTGTGATAGGTTTGGACTGGCCTGGACAGAAATTTCAGTTTTCTCAACTTGTCCAGGAATGCAGCAAAACAGGTTAACACTGCGGTCAATATAAGTAAGTAGCGCCACACGGCCTCCAAGTTTTCCCAGATCTTTTGGGCCTTGACTCCTCCAAGATATTGTTCGCATTTGTCTTTAAAGATCTTTTCACAGTCCGCCCTGGTTTGGTCACATATGTACTGAATAGACCTGTGCTGTCCAATATGATAGCCCCTAACACTTGAAATACGGCTACTATGAACTGGATGTGCTGTAAATGTAAAATACCAGATATAGAAGAATTCGTGCAAAACCTGTAAAATAGTTAATAATTCTGCAATGTTGCTTACATGCTGAAATAATATTGGCCATATTGGATTAAAGTTTGCAACTTAATTTCACCTGTTTTTCCTGTTTCAAAATGTGGCTATTAGAAAATTTAAATTAGATATGGGTTTTGCATCCTGCTTATTTGGATAGTGCTGAATCTGATTGCGTGTTCCCGGTGGGGAGGGACCCCAAGCTGCACCCTGAAGCAGCGCCAAGCAGGTAGTAGCAGTTCCAATTCAGGGTGATGGCACTGTGGTGTCTGAGAAAGCTTCGAAGATGGACAGCCCTGAAGAGGGTCCCAGATGAAGGACTTCTGTTGTCAATGGAACCAACCGTGAACCGCAGAAGTGCGGCCTTGGCTGAGAAGGCGCACTGGCTCTGCGGCTGGGCAAGACTGCCGGGAATCGCACGCCCAGCTCGTCGCTCCGCCTCTTTGCGGCAAAGCTCTGGCCGGGGCAAACCGGTTCAGTGCAGCCGGTGACACCCAGTCCCTCCCAGAGGCCCCACCTCCCTAGTTTTCGGTAGGAGACCTGAATGTCTACCCGCCAGTGGCCCGCAGCCTGGGAGGTGGCTGTAAACCAGAGGGGCAGTACTGACAGCTCTGACCAGCAGCGCAGAGGCTGTGGGCTGGTGGGCGGCCAATGGCGTAAGCGAGGGGGCGGTCCCTCCTTAGCTTCAAGCCCTCTCCGCCTTAGCTGTCGGCAGTCTCAGAACAGCGGGGAGGGGCCTGGGGGTGGTTGGAGCCTGCGCTCTGGGCGCCCGCAGCCGGCGGGGTGATGACGTATGGGCGCCCGCGGCCTACGCGCTCAGCCCTACCCGCCCCCCGCCGCGCCGCCTCCCGCAAACCCGGCCAGTGCCTGGCGAACGGCATCTGGCTGGCAGCTGCCTGTCCCTCGGCGCCTGCACAGCACCATCTTCGTCGGCTCCCCGCTCTTTGTCTCAGCGCCATTCCCTCTGACACCCGGGGCTCGCCGCCTAGCAGCCCCTGCGCCGCACTGGCGTCGTCCTCTTCTCCTTCGCCGCCCTCGGCGCGCGGTCGGGCCTTGCCCCCCATGATGTCTCGGCCCGAGCCAGAAAGCGAAGCCACGGACGCGGAGCTGGTGGTCACGCCGCCCGGCTGTACGCACCTGAGTAGCTTCAAAGTGGATAACTGGAAGCAGAACTTGCGGGCCATCTACCAGTGCTTCGTGTGGTGCGGCACTGCAGAGGCTCGCAAGCGCAAGGTGAACCCCATCCCCCCCACCCCCGGAAACTGCGGGCCGGGCGGAGAGCCAGAGCAGAGGCCCCGGTCGGCCAGCGCCGATTGAGTTGTTTCTGATCCCGATTGGGGGCGAGAGGGCAGGGAAAGGGCAGGGAGGGCTTGTTAGCCTCCGGCGGACCCTCGTGGCTGTGCGCCCCCATGGGGTGGGGCACAAGAGTGCTCTTCTTTCTGTCTCATTCCCCTCCCCCGCCCCATTTCCTCTTTCTCCCCCCCAGTCTATTCCCTACGCTCTTCTCCGCTGTGCGGCTCCAGGCGTGAGGGTGGGGATGGGGCAGGGTTTCCGGAGAGTGTTCAGTTTCTGGGCGGACGAGTGCAGATCCGTGAAGGGGAGTATACTCTTTCAGGTTTGCGTCGGAAGCCTGCTCCGGAGGAGGCCAGTCTCCGACGTTTCCGAGCGGAGGCACTCGGAGGAATCCTCCAGGCGTAGGAGGGGTCGGGGTCGAGGATGCGTGCACTGAGAAAAAAATGAAACAAAATATTAGGAGGGCGACAGAGACTCTCCGGGGCACGGGTGGTGGTCTGCAGTGGGGTCAGTCCCCTGCCACCATCTTGAGTACGCATTGTATACCCGAGTATCCATTAAGGATTACCTGGACCAAGGGAGCGCAACCATGTGTCAGGATTGGGTTTGTTCCTAGGGTGCAGTTAACTGCTGTGTTTTGCTAACCACCACACCGAGTCCAGCGTCGGAGGAACAAATATAGGGAGATGGCATCTTTTTTTTTTTAAACCCTTCACGTTTGGGCGTGGTTGGATATGGGAGCGGGCAAGCGAGACAGGCTGCCTTTTAGAACCACGTCTAGGAAAACCATATCGTTATCAGCACAGCAACGTATTTAGGAGAGGCACTTGTGGCAGTGGAGGTCGAGGCTTATCTGACAGATGCAAATAAGGCGAAGTACGCTGTAATTTTTTTTATCTCAATCTGTGCAGGGTTAAAAGAAAAGGTTAGTCTGATGTGAGGGTAGAACCTGGCATGCGTTCTTCCGTAAGAGGCTTTTGCAAGAAATTAATCACTTACATTAGGCATCGAGGAAATAATATTTAGGGTCATATTATTTTTCAGATATACAGTCCATCCAAGTGATTAGCTTACTAATAATTTGGAAGTCAGAAAATAACGTCACTTAATCTTTGTAAAACATGGTTTTTAAAATGAAGGGTGGTTCTGAGAGTTTTACAGTCTGAGGTTGGGAGTTCACGATTTCCACCTTGCATAGCGTGTTTTTGTTTAATGGGAAAACTAACACCCGCTGATTTGAATGTCAGGCTTAAATTTCTTTTTTTCAGTAATGGTGCTGGGAAGCATTACCTTTTAGGATGAACTGAAATCAGATGAGACAGACGTGCATTAGGGTGGGAGTGAAATGGTTGTTGATGGAATTGTGTGCCCTTTAAAAAATCACCTGGCTTGCTGTCTGGTCATAATCCTTGTCACTGTGCTGCCCTCTCGGTCAACATTTATGTAATGTAAGATTCATCTCCACACTAGATTAAGTAGGTGATCTCCTGCTCTTTTCCTTTCTCCACAACTTCTTTCCCCTCTCCACCCCCCTTGTCCCCTCCCCCATAATTTTTAACAAAGTTCAGAGTCAGGTTTAATCTATCCTTAACTTTGCCTCATTTCCTAAAGAAAGGAATCTTTTGCTATATGTGGCTTGGATTAGTTTGTTGTTTCAATGTTAGTTGCTTAGTGTGAAAGCTGTTGAAGAAACAACTTAAGCTATAGACAGACACGAAGTGGTGATAAATATTTCTCTCGAAATTCAGGTCTGTCAGTATTGCAGTACCTTTTGGTAGTGTACCAGCCATGAGCTAGAATGTCCATCTGTCTGTTCTCTAGATTTTAGGGGGGATTATTTTCTTGCATTAGTTTGGGTCCTATGTAACTGAGTTTCTAGCACTCTCTAGTGGCCCATTTAGAAAGAGTTGGTTTGAGAAATAGTTTAACCCTGATTAACTGTTACAGTTTGACAATTTGCATATTTTGTGTCCAAAAAAATGCCAATTTATGTTATAATCTTTGTAAATAACTAAAGGTTCCTTGTGAGAAGGACACTCAACTACAATGTAACTACAGAAATGAATCCCTGAGTGAGCAGGAGTTAAAACTTTTCTCATCTAAGTATAGGTGGGTTATAGTCTTTGTATCCAAACTTTGATTCTTGTTTTGATAGTTGGAGAGTGAGAAGAACACAGTCAGATTTGGTAACTTTCTGCCCACTTCAGGCTTGACTTATACCACTGAATGTGAGGAGGACTCCCAGCTGTTGCCGCACCTGCCCTGTGCCTTTCTGGCTTGTGTTAAATGAAACAAGTGCCTTGCCACTTAAGAGTTTGTGTGTGTGTCAAGATGGAAACTAGCAATAAACACAGGGGATTTTCAGTTCTGTTGCCTAGTAAGACTTAACATAGTCTGCATTATATTTTGAACATAAAGACATTTGGGGTACAGGTATTATTTTTTTAATAATCATTTCTTGGAATTGTTCTATGACTAAACTGTGACTAAATTTTACAGGAACTTGCACTCAAAATGAGCCCCTTTTGTAGCTATAATAAATGCTTTTACCAGTATGCTTTACCATAGGTGAAAAAGAGTTGTCAAACCCACTGTTGGTAATTTTGTACCATAATTGAGTCTGGTTTAATTTGGGCAGTGATCTGGAGGTTGGGAAAATGCTTTTGAAGGCTTCTAAGGCCTAGGGTTTGGCGCCGAAAGTGACTCTTTGGGTAGAGATCCTTAAGGGGAATGTTTTGTCTGGGAACAGGGCTAGAAGGAAGGATGTCAGTTTGCAAAATGGTAGGTGAGAGGCTGGAAGTTTCTAAGATCCAGAAGTCATACCTTACTCAGGCATGTTTTGTATTGTTTTTTTTTTTTCTATTTCTGTTTGTAGTTTAACACCATTGTTTACAGAATTATGATGTGGGCACCTTTTGGAAGAAAGTGGGGTGAGTCCATCTTTTTTTCTGAACTTCCCATTCTGTCTTCAGTTCAGAGTTAGCTCTTACCCCTGGATTTTTTTTCTTGGGGAATTGAAATCATTATTGTTAAAAGACCGTTTAAACAGTAGGTGTCACATGGCAAGGTAGTATCTGCCTTAAAATTCAGACTGTCGGTAGATGTTCAGTGAAAATTCCTATGCTCAGGATAGATCAATGCTCAGGTGCTGGTAAGTTTTAAAAGGAAGATTAAAAGTTACGAATTCATGTTTCTTTTTAAAAGAAATAGTTAAACAGAAATGAATATGTTCTCAGTGCATAAAAATAAAATAACCTTAAAGTCTTCCAGAAAGTGAGCCTTCCCTGGCCCCTAATAGTAGGTAACTACTATTAAAATCTGTTTGCTATCTGGGTCTTCCAGATTTTTTTAAAATTGTAAATATTTGTGTGCATGTAAAGGAAAGATACATCTTCTTGCTTTTGTCACGTAGTTATACGTTGCGTGCACATCGTTTCCCGTGTCACCTGTTGCCTCTGCGCGCGGATCTCCCTCTTCACCACAGAGCAGCCACTGTTCCGTCGAGTGGTAACAGCACTGTGGATTTTCCCTGTCATATGTGCATAAAAGCTTTTAATTTGGAGAATTTAAGAACTTATAAAACTTAATCCTAAAAATCTATGTAGTGAAGGAATAGTCTTAGGCAATTAACTGTGTCTTGGTTTGCTGATGGATTGAAATGTGATTTTCTATTTGATGTTGAACCTAAGATGTATTTTTTAAAATATTTTATTTCTTTATTTTTAGAGAGAGGGAAAGGGAAGGAGAAAGAGTGGGAGAGAAACATCAATGTGTGGTTGCCTCTCACACCCCCCCAACTGGGGACCTGGCCTGGAACCCAGGCATGTGCCCTGACTGGGAATCGAACTGGCAACCCTTTGATTTGCAGGCTGGACTCGATCCACTGATCTACACCAGCCAGGGCCTGAGATGTATTTTTAAACTGAACTTTAGGATTGATTTATTGTAATAGGAAACAGTGGGGAGCAGGAGAGGTAGAGAGACTAATAAAAAATTAAATGGAAAACATGACCTTTTAAGGTAGTCGGGTGTCGTGGAGTACAGATAACGCTCTGCCTCCCATTTCGCACCTTTATGGAGTGTGACGGTGTGACTCTGGGTTTGTGGACTCCTGCTTAAGGTGTGACGGTGTGACTCTGGGTTTGTGGACTCCTGCTTAAGGAGGGAGGGGCTGTGGTCTTCAGCGTTTTAGAGGGGTGCTATCAGGGCTTGGGTTGTACTGGGAGAAGGGGGAGCATTTCCGTTGAAGAATGGTCATGTGTTATTTATCTTAAGTCGGTGTTTTAGGAAACTGTTTACTTTAGGGTTCTGTACTGATCATCTCTTTTTGCCAGTGCTAGTTCGGTTCTGGAGCCTTAGGTGCCTGTCCTGAAATGTGAATGAACTCCGTGTTGATCTCTGGAGTGCATGTCATTGGTGGGGGATGACAGAGTACCTGGGCTGACATCCAGGATCTGGCGGACACTGGACCAAGAGCCGTGAAAGGCACGTGTGCTATCAGCCCCACAGACGACTGACTGACTGACTCTCTCTGGACAACCAGCTGCGCACTTTGCCGCTGCATCGAAAGACGCAGAGAGCTTCTCCTGGCTCTCCTCCTCCTCCTCTTTATAGTTTTTTTAAGTTCAGTTTAGTTTGTGAAAATGTCCCTTTTCTTAAGCTAACTTTTTTTTCTTTAACACTGTATTCACGCCTTACTAGTTTTCTCCTAATCCCTTTCCCCCCAGCACCCTGTGCGGGATCCTGCGTTATATTTGATCGCTGTGTCTCACTCGGGCTTCTCAGATGGTGACAGTTTCTCAGACCTTCTCTATTTTGATGACTTCAGCAGTTTTGAGTAATACTGGTCGGCACTTTAGCAGAATGTCCTTTGATTTGGGTTTGTCTGATGTTTTTCTCATGGTCATGGGGTGGGGGGTAGGGCTGCAGAGGTGAAGTGGCTCTCCCAGGTCTGCTGTGAAGGTGATGTCGTGGACTTGACTCACCATCGTTAATGCTAAGTTTGACCACATGGCTGCCGGGTGGCTGCACTGAAGGGAAATGAGTTTTCCCAGCATCTCTCTGGGCTGAGTTTGGGGGCAGGGGCTGTGCATGGGCACTCAGGGAGTCAGTGGTTCTGTGCTACCTCCTCTGTGCTACCTCCTCTGTGCCTTGAGGGCAGAGGGTCTCTACATCAATTACTTGTGATCTGTCTATTGGAGATTCATGCTCTCTCATCCATGCACGTTTTCAGTCATTTATATCGGTATGGACTTGAGGATATTTTGTACTACAAATTATAATCTGATACTATGTTACTTATTTTGTTGTTCAGATTTTTCTGAGTTTAGCTACTGGGAGCTCTTCCAGTTGGCTTCTGTGTCCCTTTGACACCCTCAGCATTTGTGTTTTGTTGTCAAGCACTTTTACACTCTGGGTTGCAAGATGTTCAAGGCTCCTCTGGTGTATTTTCTGCTTCGACCCTAGAGTCTGCTCCAAGGAGCCCTGGTTCTTTCTATTGGAGATGGAATTGGAAAATACTCTGTGAGCATGGGCTTGTTAATACTGGCGTTTTGTGGCTTCTTGGCCTTCAGGGACATAGCTGGGGGACAGCTGTGTGCATACTCACTGTGTATGCACGTGTCCCTGCAGTGTGTTCTCGCCTCATGTCAGGGGTCCTTGGGAACTGCAACTTTAAGTGAAACAGTGTTTATTGAAACCTATTTTACCATAGGCTGATTGATGATATAAATGAGACTTGCGTTCCCGTGTCATGTGGTCACAAAAACATTGACAAAACTTCTAAATTAAAATCCCAAAACTTTCTCTGCACCCTTTCCAGGGAGGTTATGTCATACATTTGTAACACAGTTAGATTCTGTGTTCATAGCCTGCGTTCTGTCCTGGCACTTTCTGACTGCCTAACTGGTTATTTAAAATTGGCTTATTAAGTTTTGCTCTTATGCTGTAGAGTTCAGTGGGTTTCGACAGATGCATAGTGTCGTGCATCTATCACAACATCTACTACACAGAACAGTTTTATTGCCCAAAAAACTGCGCCTCCCCTACTCATCCCTCTCCAAACCACTAGAACCACTGGGCTCTTCTTCTGTAAAGTTTTGTCATTTCTAGAACGTCACGTAAGTGCGATTACACAGCATGGAGCCTGTTTAGACTGGCTTTTTTTCATTTGGCCATGTGCACTTAAGTGTTGCATGGATTGATCATTTTTATCATTCAATAGAATTTCATTGTATGACTGTATTTATATGTGTTTTACATCTCTTTAATCTATAGGTTGTCCTTTCAAACATGAACTTAATCCTTTGGTGAGATCTTTAGTGTTTTGTCTTCTGGAAGCCTCTTCTGTCTTTAGTGCACAGAACTGGTGGAGTAGGTGTAGAGCCAACTGCACACTAGATGGTTTAAAGCAGATTCTGCCACAAGCCCCAAGTGAGGTGCTGGGCAGGCTCTGCCCCTTCCAAGGCTCTGCCAGAGAGGCTCTGCTCCTGGAAGACTGGCCTCAGTGCTGCACCGCTGCCTCCATCATCACCTGGTCTTCACTGGTGGCCTCTTCTTTCTCTTCCTCTCTAAGGATCTGCGTGACGGCTCTTAAGGCCCACCCAGATAATCGAGTGTCATCTCATCTCAAGACCATTAACCTAATTACGTAGGCCAAAATACTGTTTCCCAAGTATGGTGACTTTCACAGGTTCTGGAGATTGGGATGTGGACGAATCCTTTGGGAGGCTGCTTTCAGCCCACTACAAATGATAATATGTACAGGCAATAATAGCTGCATGTAATAGAAGCATACATATTTTGAAAGTGAGGAAACTGAGGCAAAGGGAAGTTACATAACTTGCTCAGTGTTGCACGGCCAGGAAGTGGGAGAAGCAGGAGTTGAACCCTGTTAGGTGTTTTATAACTGATACTGTGATTAGTCGTGTCTGCTGCACTGACCATGGCTGCAGCTGAATGCAGACTTTTGAAGACGTAAACAAGAAGTTGACAGTTGGCTTTGATTATAAGTAAGCCATTCACATCAGTATCTGTTTTCCTTAGTACTTGGTGGTACTAATCACCTGCCTGTGCAAACATCTTGAGTTTTGTTTTCAAACCTACAAATGTGAATTCTGTATTACTTGTGTTATCCAAGGTTAATTCTAGTTTCTGTGCTTTAGCTCCTATGGTAAATGAGGTCAGGAGACAGATATTATGAAAAGAACTCTTTCCATAAGTTAGTAGTCGCTTATTTTAGGATCTAGAATTATGCTGTCCGATACAATAGTCACGAGCCAAAAGTGCTACTTAAATTTTAATTAAAATGATACAAAATTAAAAATCCAGTTTCATGGTGACACTAATCACATTTCAAGAGCTCGATAGCCATGTGAGATTAGTGGCTACTATACTGGAAAGTGCAGATACAGAACATTTCCAGTACCCTAGAACATTCTGTTGGATAGTCCTGACACAGAGAAAACTAATGATATAAGAGACGATGTTGAGATTTTTATGAATACATCAGAGAAAGGCTCCTGTTCTCTATATTTAGTGCTTATTGCCTGTTGGTTGGCTACTTGATTAATATTAGAGAAGCAGTCTCTTGTCTGTGTAATCCACATCTCAGGAAACCTGTTTTTACTGGTTGGTGCTAGTCACCTACGGTTGAGAGTCCCACGTCTGCAAACATGTAACAGTCAGCCAGAGGGAGAAATTCGGTGCCTAATGAATACTTTTTCCCTTCTTGCTCTCAGGGATAGCAGGACTTTCTACTTTGCATCCATTCTCTTTACTCCATATGAATTAAGATCGTACCGTTTATAAGAAACATGCCATAGGATTAGATAGAATTTTGAGCTCTCAGCTCAAATTCTGCCTCTTGCAAAGAAACTTTTATGACTTCCCCCAATTCCCCTAATTAGATGTGATGGTTCTCCCTTAAGTGTCACAGTGTTGCATCATCTCTCTCAGTGTACTGGGGCGCACCACCACTGTGTCCTGTTATTTTGTGGTGCGGCTTCTTACCCACCCTCTTAAAGAAAGCACAGACCTCAGTGGAGTTTCAGGAAGGGGGTGGGCCTGCGTGCGACCCCCTAGCCCAGAGGTGAGGGGCAGTGCCCAGCACAGCAGGTGGCGTGTACGGTCTGTGTTGCTGGTTGCTGTTTTCAGAGGCACTTTGGATTTTACCCTTCCCTTTTGTATGCCCTATCTTACACCTTTGTTCGTCTCCCTCTCCCTGCTGACAGAACTGAAGGGACTTACAAACTGTGGGTGGTATCGTCTCAGAGGCTGGACATTCAGTCTGAGCATCTTGCAAGTTACAGTGAAAATAAGTGTGGTTGTCCCACTGGGCTCTGACACTGACACGCCTGGATGTTGTGGGCATGTGAGAATTGTCCCCCACTAAGTTCGTCACTGCTGTGACTAAGATTTTAGGTTCCTGTGGTCTAGTTATGGGCAAAACTGTTTCTTTTTTTTGTCCCTGTATATTCTCCGATTCATGTCCCTGTCTGTTTCTATAGTTATTGCTTCTAAATTTGCTGTGGCTGGGGAACCTGGATTATCAAATTTAAAATGATATCCAGGTTCCAGGCAAAGAGGTTGTGTGTTGCTAGCCTGGAATGGGAACGGGGCGCAGGGGTGGGGGAACAGAATACAGGCTGCCCCCTGCGGCTGCAGGCAGTGCCCGTTCGAGGAACTCAACAGGTGTCAGTAACTGAGGCTGTGGGCTGTTTTCTTACGTGGAGCTAGTGTTGAGCCGAGCGAACTAAGGACCTCTGGGGGTAATCAGAAGGATTGACAGAATGCTCTCAGCATGGTGAGACTTGGAGAGGACGTCCCCTAGCCGTGCCCTTTGCAGATGGATCACTGTGCTTCAGTATTCCTCTCTGAGAACTGTCATACCATGTGCTGCTTTTTAATTCTCTTCTCTGAATTTCAGGCCAAGTCGTGCATCTGTCATGTTTGTGGTGTCCACCTGAAGAGGCTTCACTCTTGCCTCCACTGTGTCTTCTTTGGCTGTTTCACAAAGAAACATATTCATGAACATGCCAAGTCGAAGCGGCACAACCTGGGTAAGGCACCCTTCGACTGCTCCCACTGGGCATCGGGAGGACCATCGCCCCTGATGTTCTGCTCTTTGGATTTGGATTTGCAGTTCCGCTCTTCGGAAAGGCCGCCTCTTCCATCTAAAATAATTTGTGGCCTCCTTTTGAAACTCCACGGGGGAAATGAAAGATAAACTGAACTCAAATGGATTATTTTACCCAGCTTATGTTTTTTTTTTTTTAATTGTTGTTCAAATATAGTTTTTTGTCCTTTATTCCCATCCCAGTCCACCCACCCAGTGCTCCCCACCTCCCTCCCATTTCCACCCCCCTTAGTTTTTGTCCATGTGTCCTTAATACTTGTTCCTGTAATCCCTTCCCTTTTTCCCTGAAATTCCCTCCCCTCTCCCCTCTGGTTACTGTCAGCCTGTTTTCTGTTTCAATGTCTTTGGTTATATTTTGCTTTTTTGTTTGTTTTGTTGCTTAGGTTCCTGATAAAGGTGAGATCATACAGTATTTGTCTTTTACCTCCTGGCTTATTTCACTCAGCATAATGCTTTCCAGTTCCATCCATGCTGTTGCATAGGGTAGGAGCTCCTTCTTTCTTTCTGCCACATAGAATTCCATTGTATATATGTACCACAGTTTTTTGGTCCATTCATTTACTGATAGGCATCTAGGTTGCTTCCAACACTTGGCTATTGTAAATTGTGCTGCTATGAACATCGGGGTGCATAGGTTCTTTTGGAATGGTGTTTCAGGGTTCTTGGGATATAATCCTAGCAGTGGAATTGCTGGGTCAAAAGGCAGTTCCATTTTTAGTTTTCCTAGAAAATTCCATACTGTTTTCCAGAGTGGTTGTACCAGTCTGCAATCCCACCAGCAGTGAACTAGGGCCCCTTTTCTCCACAACCTCTCCAACACTT
>PVKM010020198.1:0-23558 GCA_004027735.1 Carollia perspicillata | reverse complement strand
GTCACTGGGAACTCTTGCCCTGACTAAAAACCGCAGCCAAAAATAGTCAAAGACACTGGGCAACTGACAAAAATGGGGGACACTAACACATCATAGGAAGAGCCAGGTGTTAGATCATGCAGGAACTTCTGAACCAAGCATTTAAAATCACGGTGGGCCCAGTAACAGGAGTCTGCCAGGAGGCACGGAAGCCTGCCTGAAGAAGACGGCAACTGAGCTGGCAGAGCTGCCGAACCTCCCTAACCAAGCACACAAACACAGGAGAGACGCTTGGAGCTGGACTGTGACCAGCGAGGCTCGGCTGCAGCCTTCTGCGTTTCTGAGGGAAGGTACTTTGAGTGACATATTCTGAAATTTGGTCTGGCTTGGCTTGGCAGAGGGAGGCAGAGCTATTTGTTTGGGGGTGTTTTTAAAGAGAGTGGGACTTAGTGACAGAAATCTGCCATTATTCTAAATCCGTATAACCTTTAAATAAACAACCCCTTTCCTTTTTCACCAAATTCTTGTCTTGGGAATTGCACTCCTGGTGGCAGGCAATCAAATCCCATAGCTGTTTTAGAAGACCATTGGCTGGGCTCTGTAACAGCAATACTGAAATTCTAATTATGGTGAATAGGGTGTGAATGTATCCTCATCAATTATCTCTTTATGTAACAGGGTGCAGCCAGGGGGTCCCCCAAGGAGAGATTTGCAATGGGGTCCAGAGCTCAGGATGTCCAGGAAATATTAAAAATATTGATGTTCTCCCCCCCACAAGTCTGACCTGGGGGATGGGACATATGGAGCAAGGCCATTGAGAGTTGTTTTGCATAGCAACAGTTTTGCAAATAACCTCAGGAATGGTCATTTAACATAACTATAACTTTTAACTGGTTTCATGGATATGTTAAATGGCTGTGACTGTGTTTTAATCCAGGGAGATGGGAGTGACTTCCACTCAACACGTAACTGGGAGGCAACTCCCCTTGGTTACAGCACCTGCTTGAGAGCTTGTAGATGACTCGATTCTTGCCCAGGGCCACACCTGCCCAGACTCACTATGGCAGCCCAGAAAAGCTGGAAAAATATGGGAATGCTGACAGGTATTGCGGATTGTGGGAAGAATTAGAAATAGGGGTGCAGAGGAAGACTGGTGCTGGGATTTAAGCCCAGGTGTGGCAGCCATGCAGGGGAGAACCACACGGCTTTGGAAGGGGGATCCACACGGCTTTGGTGAGAGAGGGAGAACCATGTAGCTTTTGTTCTCCCTTTGTCATGCAGCTTAGGAAGCTGGAAAGCAAGTTGTAGCAGCAATGCAGAGCTCTCTTTTAGCAGTTTGGAAGAATTCAGGAGAGACATTGCAGGAAGGAAAGGGGTGAAAGGATTCTTGCTCGTGGGCCAGGAGAAGGTGCCACATGGGTTTGAGTTAAGAACTAGAGATCCCAGCAATACAAATGAGGGTGCTGGGAACCGAGGGAGGCCAGCCAGCTGAGCACGGATTACTGGGAAGAACTGGGGGGGGGGCCACCTGAACCACAGACTTCTATTTCTTTTCCTGAGATACAGTGCCCCAGACTGGCCAGACTGGGCAAAGAAGGGAGGGAAGGACTGTGTGTGTCTGTGGTTGTTTTAAGGGACTTTGAGATTGTAATGAAGATATTCAGTCACTACTCTAAGTCTGTATAATTTAAATAAATAGTTACTTTCCTTCTCACCAATCTCTGGCATTGAGAGCTATAATTTCCTGGTGGCAGGTAAGGTGAACCTAGTACAGGGGGCCCTGGACAGGGGGGACCATTCAGTAATAGTATATCACTGTGCCCCCACCCCCTGCCCCCAGGTCCATTCTGTAACATTTACTCAACTGGAATAAAGATTGTGATCATCATGAAGTAGGGAATCTAGAGTTTGAGACTATCAGTTTTCTCTTAGTTATCTGCAGCTCTGTCTTAGGGGAAGGGATGGTCTCACACATGGTCATGCACATAGCTTGTTATGCTAGTGTTCACTGTATCAGAAATGTTATGAAGTGATTCCTTGCATTGTAGTTAACCTTATAATTTAGCTTTACACACAGACTTTACATGAGAGGTAATATGTCATGTCACAAATCTGAATTTCCTGGACTGCTATTTAGCCAAGTTTCTTATAAATCAACAAATTAATTTTCTCACAGATCAGAGGTCACACAACTTTTACTGTAAAAGGTCAGATAGTAAATATCTGAGTCTTGTGGGTCATATGGTCTCAGTTTCAACTACTCAGTTTTGCTGTTACAGTGCAAAAGGAGCCAAAGCCAATGCATAAACAGATGAGCATGGCTGTCTTCCAATAAAAACGTATTTAAACAACAGGCAGTGGGCTAAATTTGGCCCACAGACTATTATTTTATAACCTCTGCTACAGACCATTGGTCTTACAAGTTCATGTGGGAGGCAGAACACTAGCCTCTCAAAGGTGTCTGTCTGTCCAGTCCCCACAGCCTTTGACTGGGTTACCTTACACGAATAAAATGGACTTTGTGGATGTGATCAAGTTAATGGTTTTGAGATGGGGAGATTATCCTAGATTATCAGGTGGATCCAATGTAATTATACACATCCTAAGGGAGAAGAGGGAGACAGGAGAGTCAGATTGAGTGACGTGACACAAAAGCAGAAGCTGAAGTGATAATACCTTTAGAAGCCAGAAAAGGCAACAAATGGATTCTCCCTTAGAGCCTCCAGAGGGAACACAATCCTGCCGACACTTTACCTGGTAAGACGCATTTTGGATTTGTGAACTCCAGATCCACAACATAATTTGTTCTTATGTAATTTGTTATAGCAACAGGAAGAAACTAATACATTTGGGTTAACAGGAGTATGCCTAGGCCTCTTCAAAGTTGGAATGTATAAGAGGATGTACTGTCTATGCTTGGTTAAACTGGAACTATATTTCTAGAATTCCTGCCCTATATGATTTCCAAGTTAAATTTAAAAGACTGAAGCGAAGTAGCTGTCATTACATTCTGAAGGTTGTAATGATTAGATGCAGTTACAAACCAGCACAGAGAGGTCTATGAGTTCAGGTTGTCCTTGTTCCTTCCTCCAACTCCTGAGCCTGTTCACCTACAATGACCCCAAGCCAACTGCAGATGCTTGATGGTGGTCCTACAGGGGTGACAGCCACACAGAAGCCCAGCTTCCCATTGGAATTTCACAAACCTTTTCTTTACCATCTTATTTTGGTGACTGGACATTCCTGTCTTATATGAGTAACTGGCGTATGACTCCTCTGAGCTTCCAACTTCACTCCTGGACCTTCATTTTCCAAGATCTCCTTCATGGTTTAAGTTCTAGTTCCTATAATAAATCTCTTATACCAAAATTTGGAATGGCTCTGCTTCTGTGACGATTCCTGACTGACAAAGAACACTTTAATAAAACCAAATGCTGGGCTCAAAGAGCCAAAGGGAGAATGCACTGACCATGTCAGTGATAGCAGGGAGTGAGACAGGCCCCGGTGAACCAATGGCCTCCCTCGATAGCATCCTTCTCTCATGATTCTATGGCTATAGTGACCTGTCCACAGGTCAGTACACAAGAGGCTTTGGAGGGGAAGGAGACAGAGGAATCTGGGAACAGTCTCAGCTCTGCCAGTTATCCTGGGAAAGTTGATTAATTGTTCTGGTGGTGTTTTCATGTCCAGAAACTGAAGGAGTGATTGGTAGGCTATGCACAAATATTTGGTGCCTTTTTTCTGAGAAATGATATACTTCCTCATCTTCCTGTCCTATTAAGTGTGGACGTGGCCATATGACTTGTTCTAGTTAATGAACAAGTTCTAGTGAGGGTAAGTGATGGGCAGAAACCTCAAGAACTGCCTTCTCTCTTTCACTTCTGCTGCTGTGGCAGTCAATGTTCTAGCAAGAGGCAGCCTTGTCAGCTGGTCCCGGAGTGAAGGTGGTGTTTAAGTAGAGCTGCAGCCACCCATAATCATCATGCAGCTTGAAGGACAAGTAAACTTTAGGGTTGTAAGCCACTGAAATGTTGGGAGTCACATCAGCATGACCTAGGCTATCCTAACTGATAAAGGACTGATGTATGCTTCTTTTATGACATCCCTAACACTCCGAAGTGTAACACAATTAATTTAAGGTAAATTTTTAAATTAGCAATATACAGTTGACCCTTGAACTATGTGGAAGTTATAGAGCAGTTGTAAACCCATGTATAACTTTTACTCCCCAAAAGCTTAACCATTGATAACTTACCATTTACTTAAATACTAAGGCCTTACCAACAAGTTCTAGTTCCAGTTCTAGTTCAAGTTCTAGTTCAAGTAATAGTCAATTAACACTATTTTCCATGTTATATGCATCATATACTGTAATCTCATGATAAAGTAAGCTAGAGAAAAGAAAATGTTATTAAGAAAATCATAAGGGAAAAAATACATTCACAGTATTTATTTAAAAAATTCTGCACATAAGTGCACCCATATATTCAAACTTGAATTGTTCAAGGGTCACTGTATATATAATTTCATTTTTTAAATGCCCAGACACACAAAGGAAACAGAGCCTACTATTTTCTGTTCAAAATTAATTAACAAAAATATATGCAATAAAATAATCTTTACATTAACCCATTGTTAACATGGTGCCTAAAATTTGCATAATACCAAATACTTCAAATAACTAAGTATTGAAATAAACAGAATGAATTAACAAAGTTAGTCGGAACTACACAGATACCATTTATTCATCATCTTACAAAACACTAGTTGATTATATTTTTCCCTTTCTATTCTCTTCTTAGTATAACTTCCTACTTTGAGCTAAAGTATTTATACTTGGGGCTTATCAACATCAAACAGTAGGAATTCAGAGACATTTAATTAACTGTGTCATGGGTAGTTGTATTGTTTATATTGTTACCTGGAACTTTCTCAATTTAAAATTTTAGAATAGTATCTTGTTGCCTAAGAATTGACCACTTAAAATTGAAAAAAGAGCAGTTAGCACTGACTTTTTTTTCCAGCTAGTCATTTGGAAATGAAGATGAAAAAAATAATTAAGATGAGAAGGAAGGGAGAAGAAAGCGATGCTAATAAGGAAATTATGTGCAAATCAAACTTTTCCAAACCTTTGCAATGAATGAGTCTTCTCTAAACTTGGTGTAACATTTCATTTTACTCTAAAATGCTTCATTAAAGGTTACAGGGGAAACATTTTTAATGGGCTTTTTCATCGTTGCTTTCTCCGTCCTCGTTCTAAAATGCTCAGTGGTGCCAAATGTGCTTCAGTTTCATTGAGCAGCATGTTGTTAAACAATACCCTTCATGTTTCCTCAGTGAGAGTTTACACTGGGGAGCCAAGGAACAAACAAAAGCAGGCATTATCATCTAACTTCGCCACTTTCAGGCAAGTGAAACGCAGCAGCTTTGCAATAACAGGGGAATTCATTTTGAAGTGAAATGTTTTAGGTGGTTAAATGAACAGAACGTTGGCTATTGTATTCAAATCAACCCTATTTTGATCACCAGACCTTTACACCCTTTTTCAGAAACCTACAGTAATTCCCGATTTCTTTCCCAGTCAAAATTAAAATTTCATTCCCTGTCCTCCCTTTTCTAAATGCCTTCTCTTCTCGTAAAGTAGGGAAATATCCCACCTTCTGTAGGGAAAACTGAATCTCATCATTTCTTTAGAGTAGTCATCAGCAGTTGATACATACAACTGAAGTTTTCATTGATGAATAATTCATTTATATATCCCATACTAATTCCACAAATATTTACTGAGTGCTTATTAGTGTCAGGCAATACATTCAATTAAGGATATTAATGGTGAGCAAGACAGACCTTTTCTCTACTCTCACAGAGCTTGCGATCTAATAAAGAAAAAATGTTTAAATAGTCATGCAAATATCAATGTAAAACTCTTCTCAAAGGCAGAAAAGACAGAGCCAGGGCCCAAAGAATGAGAAGGGCAGATAACCCTGGTGAATAGGAAAGGAAGATCTTTCTAGATGGAAAAGGTGACATAACACAAATATTCTGTGGCATCTGCAAGGTACTATGACATAAAATGTTTTAAATATAAACAAGAAAATTACAGTTTCTTTCTTACATTCTTACTCATTCTTACATTTATGTTTATCCTTTGATTCACTCACCATTTTTGTGATTGTCACCAACTAACGATGTTAAACATTCATGCTAATTAACCATATATTAAGTTAACATGATTCCAGTAAAAATGCTAGCAAGGTCAAAGTAAGCAAAATGTCGATGCGCCATGGAACTCACAGAATCCATGGACTGGCATGGCAGACAGACAAGGAGATCACCAGTGGGGTCAGCATGAAGTGCCGCACGCTACCTGTCTATAGGATGCTGTAGGAACACAGGGCATCGTACTGGGACCAAACCACCAGTCGGAGGACCCACTTCTGGCAGACGTGTTCCTTACGCTGAGCTGTGGAGAGCTAGCTGATAGGGTAAAGAACTAGGAAATGTAGTCTGGGCAAAGGGAAGAGTTCACGTGAGACATTAAGGCCTGATGACCTTCCACAACTTTCCATGGGGTAAAAAATTTGTATGAGTGGAAGCAGATGCATAGGAGGATGGCAAGGGCTTCATTTGAATGGCCTAAGGTGGAGAGTCTTAAATTGTTCAGTTAGCAGCACCTTTAGTGTCTCAGTCATCTCTTCATGCTGTCCATACACCAAAAGAAATGCCTCAAAATTTGTTTCTTAAGTAGTTGGGTCCAAACACCTGAAGTATTTATACTTAGTAGCCACCTGAAAAAGTAATGCATGTACATTGAAAAAAATACTTTGATTTCACTTTTAAGTGACCAGAATTATTGTTAATGGGATGGTGGTCCTGTTGGCACCACACAAGTCCTCTGCCACCAGCCTTCCATGTCCCATGTGGATTTTCACTTAGTGTTTCCTTTTTATCACAATAATGAGTCAAAAAACAACTTGGGAATAATAGAACAATGTAGAAAGAAATGTTGTATGCTGTATGTAAAATACCTCAGAACTAGTAATTTACAAGGTGTCCAAAGGATCAGTTGAGTATTTGCATTTCTTTCAAAATTTTAAAGTATTTTCCCCTACATTTGTGAGTGTGCTATGGCACCCTGGGTACATTGGACATCTGCATATAGTTTGGAAAGTACAGGCTAAGGTGATTACCTTAGCTTGAACTGGGCTTCATCCTGGAAACTATAAAGAACTCCTAAGGGTCTCTAATTAAAGGAAGGTATAAGGTCCTGCATGCGTGCGTGCGTGTGTGTTTATGAGAAATCACTTTGGTGGGATACATACAAAACTAAAATGAGAATTAAAAAAAAAAAAAAAACCCTGGAAATTTAAGAAGACCAGCTCAGTTGCTCAGCCGGGAAGTGATGGGAAGCGGTAGCTGGAATGGCATAGAGAAGACAGTGTAACAGAGCCTCTCACCGACGCCCTGCCCCAGCCCCTCCCAGAAATCCCCTGCAGACAATTTCCTCCCACACTGACAGAGCCTCCGGAGACGCCCCTGAGAGTGATCTCTGTCGGGAGGGGGTGCTCACTCTGGAAAGGGTGAGGTGTAGCAGACTATGCCACCTCAAAGCAAGACCATACAAGTTCAGGACATGCCACCCCCAAAGATGTCACTTTGGTATGTTGATTATTTTGAGCTGTAGGTGCTTTAAAGATAGCATATGGAAGGAGCTTTGGAGGATCTCTCTTTCTCCTAAGGGTGGATCCTCCAAAAGGAACTCAGGGTCAGAAATCTCCTCCCTGGAAGTTTTATCTTCCAGAGAGAACTGACCCTCATCACAGGAAAAGAAACTAGAAATTGACACCACACCTCGACCCACTTTGTCACAATCATACCTCCCACCTATTCTTCTAAGGCCCACTCAGCTTCACTAAAAATCATTACTCTTCCTTAAGTAGGCCACTCCTTTGAGTCACTTATTTTTTTCTCTGGGTATCTCTCATGTATACATTAGGTATGCACGTTGTTAAAAACAACTTCTGTTGTTTTTCTCTTGTTAATTTCTTTTTATTGCCGGGGTCTCAGCTAAGAACTCAAGAGAGAGGGAAAATTATTTTTTTCTCTCCTATAGAGGCAACCTCAAACAAAGAGCCATAGTGTTGGCAGATAATTATCTTGGTCGATTGATTCTGAAATGGGTTCTACGTTGTTTCTCAGAGATTCCACAGCTAGCCTAACACAGTTACCATTAGCAATAGTCTGCTTATTGACACACCCTTTATAGGTTTTCCTATATCCTGTGGCATTCCCCTATTCCCTCATGGTGCTTCCTGGGGGAAATGAACTCCACAATAAATTCCTAAACCCAGGTACTTGTCTGCTTTAGGAAAAACACAATCTAATACAGTAGGGTATGAAAGAAATTAGAGAGGTCAAATGGACTGCAATACATGATTCACTGGAAGAAAAGGAATGAGGCAGAGAAACCGAGAATAATTCCTGGATTTCTGGCTGTATATCAAGGATCAGTTGGTGGCAATCACAAAGGTATAAGCTGCAGGAGTTCATGCAGGTTATCCTAGAGACATACAGAATGAGAGGACCCTGGTATCTGCAAAGGGATTTCCCATCAAGTCGCTGAATATTTCGTTATGTAGATTAAAAGAAAGGTCTCAGCTGGAGCTATGATTTGGGAACTGGGAACATATAAGTAGTAATCAACACCCCAACATTGACAAAATGTAGAGCCTGATTGATACTGATAAAGAAAGACATATTGCTGCCCAAGAAGAGCTGAGGGTAAAAAGGTAAGAGGACTCAAGCCAGAGAAGTGGCCACAGAGACCATTAAGATGAAATGACCCAGCAGGAAGAGAGGAGAAAGTTATTATGGGAGATAGGAAAAGCAAGAGTCCTGGTCATCCTGGTGTGAAGCACTGTGCCAAGCTCAAGTTAGATAAGGGCAAAGAAGGGCGGGTGATGATCCCGCCTCTGGAAAGTAACAGAGAATAGCCCTGAGGATTGAGTTTGGACAGAACCCCCCTTGGCCTAAAGGTAGCATAGAATGAACTAATCTCAGTTCTGTCTCTTTCTCAGCTATGTATCTCTTCATACACATGAGAAAGGAACAGCGTGTGAGGCCTTCACAGGGTGGTGCTTGAAGTCCATTTAGTAGCCTGCAAACTTTATTTAGGATTCCAAAAAGAATATTGGTTTTATGAAAAAACCAATACCAGATGAGCTCAACAAAGCTCATCTGGTATCATGTGAGCTCTCATTCTAGGCAGGGTGTCTGTGTCCAGGGTGCAAAGAAATAGAGATCAAACAAACAAAGCTTTTGTCCTTTAGGTTTATTCCATCCACCAGGACAGTTATTACACAACTGCTACTCACATGTAGCTAGTGGCTGATTCCAACAGAAAGCTCCAGTTCTGTACATCAACCCTGTTCTTCTGTTCTTTAAAATAAATTTCTATTGGACAGTTTATGATACAAAAACTTGTCAGCAAGTGTCCTGAGTGACATTAGTCCTCTGTGAATTTCCCCATGACTGGACATAAAGACAATTTTCAGCCCTGGATGGTGTGACTCAGTGGTTGAGTGTTAGCCTGAGAACCAAAGTGTCACCAGTTCAATTCCCAGTCAGGGCACATGCCTGGGCTGCAGGCCAGGTCCCCAGTGTGGGTGCCTAAGAGGCAACCACAGGCTGATGTTTCCCTCCCTCTCCTTCCCCTCTCTGAAAAATAAATAAAACCTTTAAAACAAGGATGGTTTTCATACAAACCTCTGTCCAGTTATAAACACTGTGTTTTTCCCTATGCGGTAGCACTGATTGCTGACTATGATTTAGATTCTTTGCAACTTCTCAGTTTTGTGTGATTCTTACAATAATCCTCTGATGTAGGTATGGCAGGGTTTTTTAAATTACTTTTTAATTGAGTATTCATAAACCATAAAATTCACTATTTTAAGTTATGCAACTAAATGTTTTTTTTTAGCATCTTCACAGAATTATGCAAGCATCATTATTGTCCAATTTAAGATTTTCATCATCCCCAAAAGAAACTTCATACTTGTTAGCAGTTACTCCCATTTCTCCCTCATCTCATAACTCCAACCCCTGGCAACCATCAATCTACTTTCTATCCCTATGGGTTAGCCTATTCTGGACATCTCACATAAAAGGAATCACTGTTACATGGCCTTTTGTGACTGGCATCTTTCACTTAGAACCTTCTCAAGGTTCAGCCATGTTGTAACATCAATCAATATTTCATTCGTTTTTATTGCTGAATAATATTTCATTGCATGGATGGACCACATTGTTTATCCATTCATTAACTGATAGGCATCTGGGTTGTTTCCAGTTTGGGGTTATTATGTATAAAGCTGTCATGAACATTAATGTACAAGTTTCTGTGTGAACATGTTTTCAGTTTTCTTGGGCACATACCTAGGAATGGAGTGGCTGGGTCATGTGGTAACTTTATGTGTAAGTTTTCAGGAACTACCACACTGTCTTTCACAGCAAATGTATCATTTTACTGAAATGTATGAGGGTTCAAGTTCCTCCAGATCCTCACCAACACTTGTTATTCTTCCATGGATATGATTAGGGGCAGATTTTATTATCCCCATTTCACAGATGAAGAAAGATGGGCCTATGAGGCAATTATTTTAAAGGGCTAGGACTCAAATATAGTTTTCAAAATTTAGATAGGCTTTCTTCCTGTGATAGCACAAAGTCACTCTGAAACCATATCAAACAACAAGACATTATAAAGGCATAAAATGAGCCATAAAAAGACTCAGGTTTGGTAATTCAGAGAAATGATTCGGATTTACACAGACACATGTGTGCACACTACACACACATTCACATGCATGTATGTGCACCCCACTCATCACATTACTACTGGTTTAACGATGTACTCAGTAGAATATCAATGTACTGATGAGAAGTTTTCAAAGTTGAACTCCAATTTTAGTAATATAGTTGGCAATGAGAGAAGATGATCCTTTACCATTAAAAGTGTATGTCTTTTTAGTTCCTCAGATTTGACTTATGATGTGACTCTGGCCTATGGTTCACTAGATCTGGACACTTCTATTCATGCCACCAGATCATGGTTACTTTAGAAAGAGACACAGTATTGTTTAAGTTGAAGTATACGATTCTTCAAACTGCTTCTTAGATTGTTCCAAAGAACAATATTGTTAAATTTTCTCTATAGTGTGAGTCCTTAGAAAAATGCATACTTGAATTTTGGGCATTGATTTGATTAATATTCAGCCAAATTGGCTAAAATTGAAAATGCTTTCACACAGGTTGTGTGAATAGAATAATGAAACTGACAGTGCATGGCCACCAGCGAGTCCCTGGCATGTTTTTCTTTTTTTTTTAATTTTAATTTTAATTTTTTTATTGATTATGCCATTACAGTTCTCCCATTTCCCCCTTCATTCCCCTCCACCCTGCACACCCTCTCCCATCCACACTCCCCCTCTTTAGTTCATGTCCATGTATCATAAGTTCTTTAGCTTCTACATTTCCCACACTACTCTTGCCCTCTCCCTGTCTATTTTCTCCCCACCATCTATGCTATTTATTCTCTGTACCTTCTCCCCACCCTCTCCTCCCACTCCCCTGTTGCTAACCCTCCATGTGCTCTCCATTTCTGTGTATCTGTTTCTATTTTGGTTGTTTGCTTAGTTTGTTTCTGTTTTTGTTTTAGGTGTGGTTGTTAATAATTGTGAGTTTGCTGTCATTTTACTATGTGTTTTTTTATCTTCTTTTTCTTAGACAAGTTCCTTTAACATTTCATATAATAAGGGCTTGGTGATGATGAACTCCTTGAACTTGACATTATCTGAGAAGCACTTTATCTGCCCTTCCATTCTAAATGAAAGTTTTGCTGGATAGAGCAGTCTTGGGTGTAGGTCCTTGCCATTCATGACTTGGAATACTTTCCAGCCCCTTCTTGCCTGCAGGGTCTCTTTTGAGAAACCAGCTGACAGTCTGATGGGAACTCCTTTGTAGGTTACTGTCTCTTTATCTCTTGCTGCTTCTAGGATTATCTCCTTCATTTTTATCTTGGCTAATGTAATTATGATGTGCCTTGGTGTGTTCCTTCTTGGGCCCACCTTCTTTGGGACTCTCTGAGCTTCCTGGACTTCCTGGAAGTCAATTTCCTTTGCCAGATTGGGGAAGTTCTCCTTTATTATTTGTTTAAATAATTTTCCACTTGTCTCTCTTCCTTTTCCCCTTCTGGTACCCCTATAATATGAATGTTGGAACTTTTAAAGATGTACTGGAAGTTCCTAAGCCTCTCCTCATTTTTTTGAATTCTTGTTTCTTCATTTTTTTCTGTTTGGTTGTTTCTTTCTTCCTTCTGGTTCACTCCACTGATTTGAGTCCCAGTTTTCTTCCCATCATTATTGGTTCCCTGTGCATTTTCCTTTATTTTACTTAGAGTGGCCTTCATTTTTTTAAATCTAATTTGCGACCAAATTCAACCAATTCTGTGAGCATCCTGATTACCAGTGCTTTGAACTGTGCATCTGATAGGTTGGCTATCTCTTGGTCACTTAGTTGTATTAGCTCTGGAGCTTTGATATGTTTTGTTTGAGCCATTTTTTTTGTCTCATTGTACCTGTTACATATGAGGGGTGGAGCCTTAGGTCTTCACCAGGGCAGAGCAACCCAGTTGCTGGGTTGTGATGCTGTATGTGGGGATGGGGTCCAAGAGGGATCAATGGCACTTGGTCTGCTCTCTGTCGAATCTCAGACCCCTCTGCAAATTCCCCCAAGCAAACTGGGCCATTCTGGTCCTGATTCACGGTGGGTGGATTTATGTACATTCTAGGACCTGGTGGGTCTCTCCAACAAACTCTCCTGTGAGGCTAGGAGTCAATCCCTGCACCTCAATCCCCACAGATGTTTTCAATTAGTGTTTTCAGGCTTTATTTCCTGGTGCTGGGGCCCTGGTTTGTGGGGTCTGTCTTGCTCCCCAGTTATCTGCATGTGAATGTGGGACTGCTCGGTCAGCCTCCAGCCTCCTTGTGCCGTGCCCCGCTTCACAATCAACAGCCACTGCCTGCCCATGGGAGGTGCTTTTCATGTCCAGTGCCTCTGTTTTTTGTGCTGCAACTCATTTCTGCTGGGCCACCCAACTCCACCCTGCTTACTGGTCTGGATGGATGTGTCTATTTTATCTCCTCGGCTGTCCAACTTCCTTACAGTTCAGTTTTCTGTCACTTTTGGTTGTTATTTTGTTTCTAAATTATTGTTGTTCTTATTTTGGTTGTGCAAAGAGGCACAGTGTGTCTCTCTGTGCCTCCATCTTGGCCAGAAGTCTGCATCCCTATTTTTGATAATAGTCTCTTAGCCATACCTGAGACATGTCATAGTTCAAAATTGTCTTCAGTCTTTCATGGCTCTAATGAAAAACTTTTTATTAATGAGACTGACAACATTGGAACACAAATGATCAATTTTAACATCAAAAAAGAAGAACAACAGTAACTTGCATGCCTCCTTATAATGGAGTAGGATGCCCCAGGCCCAAGGAATAAAACTGAATCTTATCAACACCCTATGTCTAATCACCAGCCTACAAAACATAAAAGGTAAAGTTTGTTACTCAATAACCTCTTTGGGATGTAATTAGCCAAATCCAAAATGTGGGGAATTTTATAAATCAGTGACCTAATTTACTCAATAAATAAATGGTAATGAAAAGGGGGTATATAAAACATGAAAATAAAATTTAAATGAATAAAGGAGACCTAAGAAATATATTGACCAATGTAAAGGGTTGGCTTTCTTTGAATCCTCATTTAAACAAGTCAGCTGCAAAACTTAGGTACTGATCAACCATGGAAATATGAATACTGACAAAATATTAGACAATACTAAGAAAGTATTGTTAGTTGTAGTGGTGTTGAGGTTTTTTTAAATTCTCACTTCTTACCAATACATATTAAGATATTTACTAGTAAAATGGCATCTAGGATTGGCCTTAACATGATCCAGCAAATTTCCATGATGTATTCCAGTGCATTTCTTACCAATGCCTATTATGCCAGAAGCTCTTCAAGGTAAGGAAGTAGGCCCTACAGCTTACCACTGTAACTTAAGTGTAGAGTTTCCAGTAGGCATTTGTTGAATTTCCTTAGCATGGAGTCACATGAGCACAGGAGCATAGTCTTGTTTTTAATATCCCTCAGTTTGAGGGTTGCCTCTAGGTAAGTTAGGTCATCACGTAAATTTGATAAGGCAACAGTACTTTGGTGAGAGTTAGTATTCTTAGTGTTTCATTGTGGATATTGTCAGACATTGTGAGACTTAACTTCAATACCTGGTCTCTTTCCCATAATGGGAGCCTGGAAAATGGTGGTAGTAAGAGCTACTAGCCTCCGTTAAGTGTCTAAGGTACCGGAAAATGAAAATCTTATGTGGTCAACTTCAAATGGCTCTTAAAACTTTTATTGTCTTGTTTCCAAACATGGTTGAATTCAAATGGTTCTCCAAAGAATGGCCAGAGTCAAAGGTTCTGTTCCTGTTCTTAAATACCAATTTCCTGCTTACCTGTAATTTTTAAAAGATCTACAATTCCTGCTCATGTACATATATAGATCTAAATTTTGATGCTACTCCTATACCTGTAAGATGAAACACACTTTTTTAGTATTGACTTTATTACCTAGTCATCATGGAGACACTGGAAAACATGTCCATCAGTGTTCTTGGCATGATATCCCTGGGGAAGTTTTCCTAGATGCCCTCCCCAGTCTTTGTTAAAGAGCTGGCCTCTTTTCTCTTTAGATGCATAACTGTATAACCCATCAGGTTTTCCCCAAATGTTAATGTTCAACTGTGGTAATTATATTGGGTATCATCACTGGAGTATTTATCTCAGTATCTTTTTGTGACCTATATATTGGACCTATTGGACCTATTATATTGGACTTATTGACATAGAAACTTATTGATATACTAGTATAAAATAAAACAGATTTCAAATTTAAAAAAATCTTAACTCATGTAATAGCTGTCATATGCTACTGGTTATGATAATGACAAAGTCAAGTTTTGATATAACGGAAGACAAGGATGGATAGTGGCCTAGTATTTTGGAGGGAAGTCTTTCTGCTATTGATAATAGTCTTGCATAAAACAATTCTATCTGTGGGTATGTTTTTCCTCTTGAATAGGACATTGACCCATTTCATTTTTTTTCTTCATCTCTAGTCTCACAACTTTGTTTGGGGTGATTATAAACAGCAAAGAGACCACTATATTCCTGATAACAAACAGATTCTGCCTCCACAGTGATGGAAGAACCCACAGTCTGGTGTGAACCTCTGAGATGGCAATGTCACAACATTCAGAGTTATCAGCCCTATGATCCTTCTTGACCCTTGCTTCACCTGCACATGTACCCACAGAGGTATCTGCAGATGTCCCTCTTCCTGAACCATGTAGACCATCTGGCTCTTGGCAGTATGAGTCCTCCTATTGCCAGTGGAACAGGATTGCTCTTAAGTTGTCTTGTGTCATCTCCATTTCCATGCCAGAGCTGCCCTAGACAACAGCACCCATAGAGAAATGGGCACCCAATCCAGGATGTCAGCCATTCCCAGTGAGGAAAGAGTGCTCCTGTAAGTGTGACTTTCTGCCACAGTCCCTTGAGCACTTAAATATTTCCAGTTAGAAATAACCTGCATTCCATTATACTGACAGTTCAGGTCATGAAAACACAATTGGAACTCTGAATTTCAGAAATGTTGAAAGGTTTCCTGTTTTAAGAAGAAAATAATAAATTAAAACAGTGAAGATTAAGTGCTTTTAAATGTAAAAACTGCTTAGAGTTGACATTCCATTTATACATAGAAATATAAGCTGTTTCTGGTGCTGAACCTCAAAGATGAGTATAGGTATAACCAAGAGCCACCCCCACCCCTAAGAGAAGTGGCATTAAAATATGAGGAGATCTCATCAGCTGCAGTCACAGAGCAAATAAATCACTAAAGGGTGCTAAGAAGGAAACAGTGCAGTGCTTACAAAAATACAGGCCCTTTGTTGATGAAGTGTTCTTTACCTGACCAGACTTGGGAGGATATATACCAACAAAGTGGGAGGAAATGCAAACTTGGATGTTTAGCTCATACAAGGACCACAAAAGCAGCTGACGAATGAAAGCTCTAGGTCAGGCCTTGCCTGGTTGCTGAAGCAATAGTATCCAACATCTCACTCTAGTACAATACTACTCCAAACAGACACACTCCTTGGCCTTGATAATAAGTGCTGAAGCCTCTTATGCACCTTCTTTGTGCCAGCCATTGCTTCAAACATGTGGACACATTATCTTGCATGAATCTCTCAACAGATCTTATGGCTAAACTAACATTGAATTATCCCCATTATCAGATGGAGAAATTGAAGAACAAGGAGGACAGCTTGTCCCTGGCCACACAAACCAGGAAGTCTCTGAGTCAGGATTTCATCCTGGTATCTGGCTTCAGAGTGCATATTTATTCTCTAGGCTATGCAGGAGATGGGAACATTGGGATTTAGACCCTGTTCTCAATTCAGGAGTGTTCAACCTTCCTGTGAGATTTAATATGCTGTCCACACAGAATTTTTAGAACTGAGTTCTGGCCAGTGAGCAATCCAGGTCCTGAGTGCCTCTCACCTGCACGCCCTGTAGCTCCCCATCCTGAATGTACTGACTGCTCACTAGTGCCCCCCCACACCCACCAGGAGGTGGCTGGTTGTAGGGGACATAATGAAAGGCAAATTGGAAATAGATTAATCCTATTTTCAAAAACATTTGGTAGAGGAGACTCTTGAAGGTGATTTATAAAGTGAAGACCTGGTTTAATTTGAAGATTTCAATAGTCCATCCATTACTTTTTTAAAATTATTGTTCAAGTACATTTGTCTCCATTTTCACCCCACCATGCTCTCTGCCCTACCTATCCCCGCATCCCACCCTCAAACCCACCCCCTTTGGCTTTGTCTATGTGTCCTTCATACATGTTCCTTGATGGCCTCCCATTTACCCCTGTTATCCCTCTCCCTCCTCCTCTCTGATTATTGTCAGATTGTTCTTTATCTCAATGTCTCTGGTTGTATTTTGCTTGCTTGTTTGTTTTGTAGATTAGGTTCCAATTATAAATGAGATCATACAGTATTTCTCTTTCACCACTTGGCTTGTTTCACTTAGCATAATGCTCTCCAGTTCCATCCATGCTGTCACAAAGGGTAGGAGTTCTTTCTTTCTGTTGCATAGAATTCCATTGTGTAAATGTACCATACTTTTTAAATTCACTCATTTACTGGTGGGCACTTAGGTTGATTTCAGCACTTGGCTATTGTAAATTGTGCTTCTATGAATACTGGGGTGCATAGGTTCTTCTGAATTGGTGTTTCAGGATTCTTAGGGTATAATCCCAGCAGTGGGATGGCTGCATCAAAAGGCAGTTCCATTTTTCAGTTTTCTGACAAAATTCCGTGCTGTTTTCCATAGGGGCTGCACCAGTCTGCATTCCCACCAATGGTGCACTAGGGTCCCTTTTTCTCCACAGCCTCTCCAACACTTGTTTATTGATTCATTTATGATGGGCATTCTTAATGGTGTGACCTGGTAGCTCATTGTGGTTTTACTTGGCATCTCTCTAATGCCTAGTGATGTTGAGTATCTTTTCATGTCTCTGGATCCTCTGTATGTCCTCCTTGGAGAAGTGTCTGTTCAAGTCCTTTGCCCATTTTTTACTTCAAGTGTTTGTCTTCCTGGAGTAGAATCGTGTGAGTTCTTTATCTATATTGGAGATCAGACTACTGTCTGAGGTATCATCTGCAAATATATTTTTCCATGTGGTTGATTCTCTTTTGATTTTAATGCTGTTTTCTTTAGCCATGCAGAAGACTTTTATTTTGATGAAATCCCTTTTGTTTATTCTTTCCTTTATGTCCCTTGCTCTAGGGGACATATCAGTGAAAATATTGCTGCGTGAAATATATGAGATTTTCCTGCCTATGTTCTCTTCTAGGACTTTTATGGTGTCACAACTTATATTTAAGTATTTTATCCATCTTGAGTTTATTTTTATATATACTGTAAGTTGGTGGTAGAATTTCATATTTTTGCATATAGCTGTCCAGCTTTCCCAATATCATTTGTTGAAGAGGCTATTTTTACTCCATTTTACATTTGTGTCCCTTTGTCAAATATTAATTGACCATAAAGACTTATGTTTATTTCTGGAGGTCCAGGGTACAATAGACTATAGGTCCTCAAACTCCTAACATTGATTGTGAGACTATGTCTGTGTATTTTCTCAGGACAGTATCCAATGTTTCCTTCGTATTTCTAAACAGCTTAACTAAAATAGATCTAAAATCATTATTATCTTTGTTATTCAAATATGTGATAAATAAAGTTTGTTGTGAAATAGGCTACTTGGTGGCAAATAAAAATCACTTATGGTGGCACAATAAGTTTCATTCTCTTTACTAGGGAATTAAGTCAATGTAGCACTTTAGAAAATACCTTAAACTTGATATCAGAAGTCAATGTAGCATTTTAGAAAATACCTTGAACTTGACATCAGAAGACACAGGTTCTTATGCCTGTTTGGCCATTGACCAGCTATGTTCCAAGGATAGTCTTGTATTTCCCTCTCCATTGGCTTGGCTGCAGAAGGAGCATAACAAGATGCTCCTTACCTGCTATATGCAATGGTTTAGTTTTGGGCCCCAAAAGTCTAAGATTATCTTGTAAAAGTGCTTTAACCCTGCCCTGGCTGGCATAGCTCAGTGGATTGAGCGCGGGCCTGTGAACCAAACAATCGCGGTTCGATTCCCAGTCAGGGCACATGCCTGGGTTGCAGGCCAGTTCCCAGCAAGGGATGCAGGAGAGGCAACCATACACTGATATTTCTCTCCCTCTCTCCTTCCCTTCCCCTCTAAAGATAAATAAATAAAATCTTAAAAAAAAAGTGCTTTAACCCTAGAAAGTGTCAATTTATACACAATATTTTCCTAAGATTTGAAGATAAGCAGTCACCATTCCTGGCCAAAATATACTACAGATTTTTAACTTCTATGAAAGATGGGCATTGGAAAGAAAGCAAAGGTGTGCACTTGTCCTTTCTTAGGTTGGAAGTTGGAAAATATTGCTGTTTTCTTAGGTTGCAAGGTCTTTGGACTCCTGAGAGGTTTCAAAAGCCATAATTTGTCACTGCAGAGAGAAGAGCTTTGCTGCCAAATGAGGGCATGGCAGAAAATGTGAAATGAGGGCGTGGCTTGAGAGTCTCCTTCATCTTCTTGTGGAGTCTATCAGCTTAGGCATCTCCATCTTAGATTATGAATCACACTGATCTTGTAGGAGTAGTATGCCATTACAGTACCAGGGCTGAGTCTAACCTTGTCCAGAAACTTTTTAACTAACAAACTCGTGATCCTTCAGTGACAGCCTCAACCTCCAGATCAACCATCTACATTCATTAATTTCAGTGGCCCTAAACTCCAATGATCTCTCAAGCCTCTGTTAAGAAACCCCTTCACAGACTCCACCATGCTCTTCAGGAGCCTCTGTTTGAAATTATTTATATTCTTTGGTCTGGTGGCTTTGTATCACTGAGCCTAATGACTGTTTCTATTTATTTTTCATATGCTTAATTATAGTGGAACATTTCATCACCATTAAGTTTAAAAGAGTTACTAGCTCATTTTTTATTGTGGCCTGGCTCAGTTGCAAATGATGTTTAGGGCAATATCAGATATTTGGTTGACACCACACATTTTTCTAACTTCAGAACAAAATGGGACAATGTTTTCTATCAATCTATTCATGAACTAGGAATACATCCTCTAGATAAAGAGTTTGGGCAGCAAAAAAAAAAAAAAAAAAGAGTTTGGGCAGCATGTCCCATCTGCTAATGAGTTTTTAGTGTTTTAAGAAGACCAGAGTTCCTATTCTTGGGGTATAATGATTTTCCAATTTGGTTTTTATAAAACTATTTATATTACATTTGTGAAAACTAATTAAATTATATATTTCTTGTGATTGTGGTCTTATTTACATTGTCATGTGACCGAGACTATTATTTAGACTTAGCAAGTGAGCAGACATGCTATTAATCCCCAGCCATCAGTATGGAAAGCAAGTTTTTTACATGCCATGAAACCCTGCAACATAGATATGTGTGTTTGAAGGGAGTTAAAGGCAACATAAGCCCATGTGAGATAATATTTCTTGGGACTGGATGTTAAGAGTTAGTTTGTATCTTTACAACATCAGTCATATGGGTATTGTTTGCATCTGACAGTTTTTCTTTTAAGATTAATGTGCTTATGAAAACCGTGTGCGTTTCTCTATGAGGCAAGCTTGAAATCCATCAGCATTACCATCGGAATGACACAATGCTGAGAGAGCAAACCAAATGACAAACAGAATCTGTTTTTCAGAGGCCGGTGTGTATTGAGAGAAATGATCTGAAGCCAAATTTGGCCTCCTTCCAGAAATTCCTCCTGCAACACTGTTGGCACAGCCCACATAAGGGAGGGGCTGATGGGAAGGAGGGCAAAGGAACGTGAAGGTGGACAGCACTGCAGGGAGATGGGAGTCAGGAAGGAAGCAGGATTGATTGAAAAATGTGGTCTTTACAGAAAACAATAGTCATGTGTAAAACCAAGTCATGGAGAAAAACTGAAAAATGGAATTTTTTCTGGATTATTGGGGAAAGCTGTTTCTCACATCACCATCTGACAGGCAGTTGGTGATGTGCAGTTGAAATACATGATAGGAAAGTTCACTGTCCAGTTGGATTTGAGAAGTTAGAACAGAAGTGGGACAGCAGTTCAAGCAGAGGAAAATGGCCAAGGACCCTAACTACGTGAACAGCCATCACACTCTGCAAAGGGCCATGAGCTCGAGAGAAGAAGAGGTGAAATATGGCATGGTCTCCAGGCAGAGAAGAAAATAAAACCATGCCCAGCTTGAGAAATCAAGGTGATGTCTGCAGTAGCAAAAGATGCATCAGGCACTTGCAGGGTTTGGGAGGAACAACCATACAGAGACAGAAAATGGATGCCAAGCCAGGCAGACCAAAGGACAGATGGGACTGGCGAGGCCTCACCCAGACATCCTAGATGACAGTTTACTAGGCTGAGAAGGATGAAGGGATTTCTTATCCAGCCACCCACATCATGCTGGCTACCATGTTTCTCAACTTCAGTTTCACTTTGCCTCGGCTTGTCCAGATGCACTTTGTTGGCTCAGAAAGTGGGTGGCCAGAAATAGAAGAGAGTAACATTTCAGACTTTCCTTGATTTACAGCCTTCTTGAGTCACAAATCACTTCCAAATGCAGCAACCCAGCAGAGCGCCAGAGATTGTGCTGCCTTCAGCAACTTCAAATTCCAGAAGTGATGAATTGGTGGGACCCCAAGGAAGCCACTGCCAGCAGAGCAAGCCAAGAGGCTGTCACTGCCTAGGGGAGACAGGACACTGCATAGAGGCCAGACTTTCACACCTTCTTGATCCAGGCCAGCACACTCCTGCACAGACAGCTTCAAGTGGTTGTTGCCTGGCATCTAGCTTGGGAGAAGCTGTGGGAGACCAAGTGTTGAACCAGACAGTGGATCCAAGCATGGAGAAGATAGAAGTGACAGGAGGATTAACCAGACAGAATTCCATCAGCTGCCTGGGAACCATTCCTAGATATCCCATCAGGCAAGCCCTCCTCAGTGCCAGGCCTCACAAAACTGTATAAGAAATGCAGTTAAGAGTGGCTCTCCGAGAAGAAATTTCTCCACAGGCTGTACTCACACCTCTGTGGCTTTCAAAGAAAGACAATAGATGCCTCCCTTCCCCAGTAGTAGCTGAGGCTGCAGCTCTCTGTACCCACAAGCTGCAGCCCTCTCTCTCTCTCCACCTACAGGACAGATGAGCTTCATCCCATGTGTATTCCATGTGTGGGCTACTTAGCATGTCTAGAAAGTTGGAAAGCAGAACTTATTACAAATGCAAAAATGTCTTCATCATAGCTTCTCTCAAAGCTGGGACAGATTCCTCTGACCCCTAGAAGGTGGCTCTCTTCAAAGCTGGTACTGCAGAGAGAAGCAATGATCTGGAACTGGTGAAACCTCTGTCAGGCTCATTTTACTTTAATGTACATGTTCTGTGGCCTGCTGTGGGGATAGAGTATTCTAGGCTCACTCTTTCTTTTTTTAGTTTATTGATATGGGATTTTATTTTTACCACTTTTGATTTCATTTTCCTTTTTTTTAATTTTATTTTAATTGTTGTTCAAGTTCAGTCCTCTGTCTTTTACTCCCACCCCAATCCATCCTACCAGTTCTCCCCACCTCCCTCCCATTTCCACCCCTCTTAGTTTTTCTCCATGTGTCCTTTGTACTTGTTCCTGTAATCCCTTCCCTTTTTCCCCTGAAATTTGCTCCCCTCTCCCTCTGATTATTGTCAGCCTGTTTTCTATTTCACTGTCTTTGGTTATATTCTGCTTGCTTGTTTGTTTTGTTGCTTAAGTTCCTGTTAAAGGTGAGATCATAAGGTATTTGTCTTTTACCACCTGACTTATTTAACTCAGCATAATGCTTTCCAGTTCCATCCATGCAGTCCCAAAGGGTAGGAGCTCTTTCTTTCTTTCTGCTGCATAGAATTCCATTGTGTAAATGTACCATAGTTTTTTGATCCATTCATTTACTGATGTGCACCTAGATTGCTTCCAACACTTGGCCTTTGTAAATTGTGCTGCTATGAACATTAGGGTGCATAAGTTCTTTTGGATTGGTGTTTCAGGGTTCTCAGGATATAATCCTACCAGTGGAATTGCTGGGTCAAAAGGCAGTTCCATTTTTAGGTTTCTTAGGAAATTCCATATTGTTTTCCATAGTGGTTGTACCAGCCATTTCTGTTCTTCAAGGTACCGAGTTAATGTCCACAGGAGCTGGAGTGGATGGAACAATACACTCTCAAATCTGCTGCCCCAAACTCCTTCAGAACAAACTGAAGGGTAAACTGGGAAGTGATAATCCCACCCAAATGGGACAATTGTGAGAGAGACAAAGAATAGGGAAGGTCCAGACCCTAAAGATCTCCAAAAGTCAGCCACCAGGTTTGTTAAAACTCACATTAGCAACAAAAGAAGTTTTCTAGAGCCATGAAATTGTAAAACAACCCTACATCATGCCTTATTTCTGAAAGTTCCAGAAATCTAATGTAAAAATAAGAAACAAAAACTGACCCAGGTAAAATCCTGCATAAAATTATTATAAAAAAGAAAGTGAAAAGCAAAATGTGAAAACCAAAAACAAACACTTCAAAATGCCTTTGTGATTTACTTTTTGCATCAGTGCAAATAGAATTTTACAATAATTTATAACTATATTCAAGTGATAATGAATACATTTTTAAAAGCCTAAAAGAAGGATAAATAAAAGTAAATAATCTTCAGGACTATGGACTTTCTCCTGGAACTATAGAAGGGTAAATAGCATCTCAAAGGCAGAGTTTCTGAGAAGTGTATGTGACCATGAACAAGGCAGTCGTCAGAAGTATCCTCAAGCCCA
>PVKM010020197.1:0-23554 GCA_004027735.1 Carollia perspicillata | reverse complement strand
AATTATCTCACAGGATTAAACGTGAGTGCCTAGTTTAATAATTGTTTGCCATTATTGTCATTATTAGCTGTAGCTGTGCAGGAGTTCCGAGAATCTGTGTTCACACCAGGTGTTGTTTGGGGAGTGAAGACGTGTTCACATATATGTGTGTGGTTTTGTTTTTCAGTGCTCAGAGTTCCTATTTTCCAAGTTATATTGTAGAAATTAGTAAGATACATTTTTTTAAAATTTCTTGGATTCACATTACCTTTTTTTATTGTGATAAAATACACAAAACATAAAATTTACTACTTTAACCGTAAATGTATAGTTCTGTGGCATTTTGTGCATTCACAGTGTTGTGCAGCCGTCACCACCATGTAGTTCTGGGACAGTTTCATCATCCCAAAGGGACACTGGACCCATAAACAGTTACTCCCTCCTGCCCTCTCCCCTCGACCTTGGGCTGCCACTAATCTGCTGTCCGTCTCTGGGTTTACTATTCTGGGTATTTCATATAAGTGGAATCGTAACAATATGTGGTCTTCTCTGTTTGCCTTCTTTTACTTCAGCATAATGTTTTCAGAGTTCCTCCATGTTTCATGTGTCATTAATTCATTCCTTATGGCTGAATAAAAAATAGTTCAGTGTGTGGATGAACCACATTTTGTTTATCCATTCATCCATTGACAAACAGTTGGGTTTCCTTCTTTCCACTATTGTAAGTAGTGCTGCTATTGTAAGTAGTAGTGAACGTTTGTGTCACGGTAGCTTTCGGTTTCTGTGCTTTCTCAGCTGTGGTACTAAAAATACAACTGATGTCATGTAGGAAATTCTCAGATTTTTTTATTGTAAAATAAGCACCCCAACATGCACGTTTTCTGCTATAAAAGGAGAGGGGAGCTCTGTGTAGTGGGAGGCAAGGGTGCCCTTGACAGTTTTTAAGCCTGGGTGGAGGTGGCGGAGCAGAGCACTGAGCTATCTGTGGCGGGGGTAGGGGTGAGGGGTGGCAGGGCAGGGTAGGGTGTAGGGCCGGGCATCCATTCCAGCAAGCAGGTGGGCAAGAGACTTAGTGGGCTGGGGACTTTGCCCACCAAGCAGAGTCCTTTTTCCCCTGCCCTCTTCTTCTGCGCAGTCTCATCTGTTCACTCTGCTGCACAAGACAGCTGCACTGACACTCTCCCTTCTGCTTCCACACCATCCACTCCCCTCGTCTAGTTCATGTTTGTCTTAGGTTAGCTTCTGTGGCAAACACCTGGACCACCTGGCCATCCTGGCCATCCTTACTGTTTACCAAATCCACTTTGGTTTTCTCTTGAGTTAATTTGTCCATTTGATTCTGCTTTCTTATGTTCTTGAAAATTCTAGTCCAAGGTCTTGGGGACAGGAAGCATTAAGATCATAGCTGAAATTCTGAAATGGCAGTGATGTCAGAGCAGTCAGCCTGTCCTGAGCAGCTGCTCAGTCTGCGCTGTCTGGGTAGCCCTGCCATAGCCAGCCAAGACTAATGTAACACCCTCAAGAGGCTTACAGTCTGGGCGACTCAAGTCCAGTGCAGTGAAACGGTTAACAAATGGCGGAGGCCCCTGCGGGGTCCAAAGTGCTGCAGGATTTCAGATAAGAGAACAAATGTTACGTGAGGGCAGAAATCTGAAAAGACCGGAGGGAAGAGCCCTGACAAGAGGATGAGAGGGTTTTGTTGGCCGAAGCAGTTCGCCCCCACCCTCGCTGCTGCACTTGCCCCCTTACTCATTCTCTGACATCTGATAAACTTGATTCTTTTTCCCTCCCCCTTCCAAATAGACATTGAACTCCAGAGGGAAGAATCGTTGTACTTTTAACCACTGTCTCCCCAAGTCCTAGAACACCTGAGATGAATCGTAGGCAGGCGCAACAGAAGTGAAGGTGCAAGTCATTATCCACACTGAGGGGGAAGTTGGAATAATTTTTAGAGTTGAAGGGAACTGGTCTCATACTGTGCTTTGCATGATCATGAGTTACTTGGCGCCTACTCGTGCTGCAGCGTGGAGCAGCCGGAACACGGGGCTGAGGCGCTCGCTCCCTCTGTCCCCTTCTCCAGCGTAGCGCCCACCAGAAGGTTTACTTTGAACACACAGTTCTGCAGCTACAGACAGTTTGGCCTCAGGGCTAACCTCTGTTTTCTAAGCGAGGAAACTGAAATCCGGATAAACTAGTTTTTCTCAAGATGATTTAGCTAATGCCAGAAGTGGAAATTCTAACTCTGAATCCAGTGTTCTTTCCACTGACTCTTGATTCCTGCCGAACTAAGGCCCTGCTTTGTCACTCTTGGAGCTGCCACTTGAGCACTGTCTTCCTCTTCTCAAACTGGTCCACCACTTACCACGTCATGGCTTTTTCTGTGCTGGTGGACTGCTTGTTCTGGCCTCCTTCCGGGACTCCTTCCTCTCTGTCCAAATGTGTGTCCTGTAGAACCTAGGTCAGTTTTCACTTCCTCCAGGGAGATTTCACCCTTGTTGGAGACAGTCTTCCCTTCTCGTCTGCTGAATTTCAGCTCTTGTGCATTTCATGCACGTGTCTTGCTTGTTCTCTATATCCAGGAACCCCATCCCTTGTCCACAGAGTGGGCCCCTCATAAATATTTTTTTTAATGATGAGCTTGATGGTAATGATGAAACTAACCTACATGAATGAAGAATTTGTGTTCTAACCTACTAACCTACTAACCTACATGAATGAAGAATTTGAATTAATTGAAAGTCAGTTTGATAACAGCTGGATTGGCAAGGGGCGAGGAGACAGACACTCGCATACAGGGCATGCATTGCCTGACGGAGTGTAAATCAGTGCAGCTTGAGTAGCAGAGTTACAAATGTGCGTGTCCTTGGACCCAGAGAAATTCCACTTCTCTGAGAAATTGATCCTATTCAGTGTGATTAGAAGCAGTATGAAGGCTAAATGCCTCTCCATTGATGAGGAACTGATTGAAAACATGGTTGGCCCGTGTGATGGAGTTCAGTGCAGTCAGGAAAAGGGAGTGAGCTCTATTCGTACTGATAAGGAATCTTTTCCAAGATAATGTGGAGGGAAGAAGGTGAAGAAGGGTATTGACAATATGTTTGTGATATTGTGAAAGGGAGAAAATATCTGTATGCACTTACTTACTTATATATAGATGGTCAGGAATGCTGTGTATATAAGACCGTGGTAGCAGTGATTCCTTTGTGAACCGGGGGGAGCTAGATGGCCAGGGAGCAGGTGGAAGAGTTGAGGTGTGGCCCAGGTGTGTGTAGTGGATTGAGAATGTCCTCTTCTCACTGGCTGTTTTGGTTTTCTCTTGCTGCACGAAAAATTACCACAGATTTAGTTGCTGTGTAATGTAACCTAATTGAAGGAATGAGAACCATCATCTTTGTCATCATCTGTTGGTTAGAAACATGTAGCAGGTTCTGTGTGCTCTCAGAGGAGGCGATGATGCAAGAATGTGACTCATGGTGCGGGGGGAGGGGTTTGTATTAAGGTATGTCCACCATACCAACAGTGTTTGGTACCTAGAACTCGCTCTTCAAGGATTTCAGTGACACCAGAATTGGAAGCTGTGAAACTGTGAATGGAACAAGGTGGAATTTCAGTAGGAAGACCTTCTGAAGGTGTGGCGATTCTCAAAGTTCAGACTGTGACTCCTTAACTCCTGCAGATTTTAGTCTCAGTCTTAGTTCATTGATTTTCATTTTGCTTGTAATGAACTCTGATTTTTTCTTGAATGAGCCAATTTTTCTAAAAAGTATTAAATTAATTTCTTTCCTTATTACTTGCTTTACAAGAAATAAAAATAGTTAATTAATAACTTTAAGAAGATCAGTAACCAAGTCTCCTTCCCAATCAGGACAAAGGTGAAATAGTAGGGAGGTCAAGAAACCTAGAAGTTGGAAGTGGTGCCCGAATCTGTTAACCCCACCTGGTGGGGGGTTTTGTCATTGCAGGTGGTTTTAATACAGACACAGCCCTAAACATTTAATTCAGAGTGACTGTTGATTACTTCTAGAGTTCAACTCTCTGCCGGGTTGCTGGTGTCAGACAGCTTACCTACCGCTCTGTCAGAGACTTGCTGTTTTTTTTGGTCCCGTGTATGGACTGTACTTCACCATGCGTAGGAGGGATGTGATCAGACCCACAGTGTAAAACTGAACACGTGTGGAGGGGGGAGCACTTTGACATATTTGCACGATAGAGGGAAGCATGGTCCCGGCAACTCCAGGAACAAGGTTTGTTGTAGAAATCTGTCGGTGTGGGCCTGAGCAGTGTGCTGCAGAAATCATACACATTTAAACATATAGGTTCTTGGGGGGGTTTGATGATGATTTATGGAAAGTCTGATTGGACTGTTTGCATAGCTGTAGCTCTCTCGAGCTTTCTAGAAGATACGCTAGTGCTATACTGAAACAAGCTAGGCAGTCTGGGATTTGTGCATATATATCCCCACCCCATTTCTTTTTATCCACAAAACAAAACATGTCCTGTTTCCGGGGAAAGAGGCATTGCACTGCCCTTTAAGAAGTAAGGCTGCTTCTGCTCGACGCCGAAGCAGCCCTGAGCACACTGTCCAGCAGGGCATACCCCTCGCTCCGACCCTTGCCCCATGTCAAATGTAGTCCAGATACCGCCCCTAGAAAGGCTTCCTCGGTGAATTGAATACCTTTTGGTGGCCTGGCTGTACTGTACTCATCCTTTCTGTGTTGCCAGGACCTACCAAGGTGCTCTGTTACTGAACCTGATGTGGAGTGAGCTTTTCAATCAAGTCTTGCAGGTTTTTTTCCTCTGTGGTGTTAAAGGAAAAGAAGTGGGAAGGGATTGAAGTTTTTGTTGTTCAGGCAGTAAATGAACCAAGTGCTACTTTAGGTCCTCCTTTTGCTCATTGTAGGTGGTGAAGTATGTTTGATGGGGCTTCCGTTCTAAACATTTTGTCACTTGTCCATGAGCATCTGTCTTTCCATCAGATTAAAACGTGTTTTAGAACAAATTGTAATAGGAGTCAAGGTACCCAGCATAAAACACCAGAATACAAAGATTTTTTAATTTCTAAAGTCATCATAGGTAGATAGCGACAACAAAAAGTCACGAATTCTTTAAATGTCCTGATGAAATGCACGTGTATATCTTCACCTCCTCTCCAGAATGCACACAAATGAGTCCGTTAACATCTGCTTCTGCTTTTTTTAAAGGTATAAATTTGAATCTGGCCCCTTTTAATCATCTCCAGCACTTTGTCTAAGTAGCTTTCCATGATTTGTATACAAAAGTCACTTCCCAGGAGAGGGAGACTCTTTAAAGTGTAAGCTGAAGTGTACACACGATTAACATCAGAGACCTCCGTTTTTGGAAGTAATTTGAAAGAAAATGAGCAGGTTTTTTTTTTTTAAAGAAAGAAATTAGAACCACATTTTTAGGTATTTATGTGTGACCAGAAAGGATTGTTTCAGCCTCCCTCCATAGTGTATGCTTCCTCTGTAGTCTGTGTGACCTTATAGTTTCCAAGGTTATTTTTAGCAGAAATGTTTAATTCAAATTTGTAACATCCACATGTTTAAAATTGATCTAGCTTAACGTCTGTTTTTTAAATGTCACTAATAAGCAAACATTAATGATATAAAAGTATTAAGTTGTTTGGGAGATTTAGATTTAAAATATTTCATAATAAAATGCAGGAAGTTTAAAGAGGGAATGGATTTTTTTCCCTCATGTTTTAGCATGTTGGAGTTTACTAATTTGTGATGAACGGTTTTTCCCAGATGAAGCATTTCACAACCAAGAGTTGCCCGGTTTTGTAACTGTGCTGGTGTTTTACTGAAGGTGGTATTCCTAAAAGGAAGAGACAAAAGCTGGACACACTCATGTGCCGTGTTGTTTCCGGGTCACTGAAAGGATGGGCTGGGTGTGCGTGGATTGACATGGTCCTCCCTGGGGACTTCCCTGCAGAGCTTGAGGGGCCCTGTTCATGTTGGTGACTCAGAAAGCTGGTCCTCTTATTTGGTAAAGCTCAGACTTTATTCAGACCTTTTCCTTCTTTGTCCTTTTTAACCTCTTCAGCCCCAGTTGTTACTGCCACATTCCTCTTTCTTACCTGCTCTTGAGTATAATTGTCATGTCATATTTACCTCAATTCTCCACCCTTTTTTGCTGCTCCCTCCATTTACAGATGCCCCCCTGGGGGAGTGGTAGGGAGGGTGTCTCACCCTGTGAGCTCCGAGCACTGTGGTCGCCCTGACGCCTGCCCCACACGGCCAGACTGCCTTCCCTGGCCTGTGGTATTTGGGTTGTCGCTGCTGCTAGACCTTGGGCTGCTTTGTGCCTCCTCTTGCCAGCAGAACAGTTGTCCTGAGCAGTTTTTTCAGCAAGAGCTGCTGGAGCAAAGTGTGGCTGCACTTATTCTATGAGGCACAGTTCTTTTCTTAGTACTCCAGGGGACAAAGGCACTCCCCAGTGAGAGGAAAGGCTTCCAATCACTCTCATCCTCTCTGCCGGTACCTGGAATCACCTCCGCTCAGCACAGCTCACCGAGCCTCTCCATCCATGTTGGTCTCCTTTAGAGAACAACCCCATCATGGCTGCAAGGCAGGGTCTGCACCTGCGTGAATCCTTGTTTTGAGCTGGATCTGCCCATTAGTCCTTGGGAACTAAGATTCTTTTTAGGGCCCTTGAGGCCCTCTGGGGAGCATTGTATCTAGGACTCAGGCCTAAAGGCTTGAGCCTCTTTCCTTTTAAGCAAGGTCAGCCCACAGGCAGTGTGTTAGAAATGCAGTTTCTCACCAACACCACCCCCCAACCCCCTCTGTCTCCCCGACCCGCTCACTCTCCAGAGGATCCCTGTGCGTGCTCACTTGGGATGTGCTGTGCTGCACTGAGTGGTGAAGAGTGTAGAGGGGTGTCCTCCTAGGATTTGGGGAGCACAAGGAATCGCAGTCGTGTCCTAGGTGGGCACAGGTAACCTGGTTCTTGGTGATTGCGGACAAAGAATTGAACTGAACACACAGAGTGTTTATAGCAGAAAGAAGAGAGCAGATTTATTAAACAATAGTACACGCCACAGAACATGGGAGTGGGCCAACTCCGAGCAGAGAGTGACCTCAGGGGCGAGAGGGATTCTATTCTTGTAGGGCGGGTATTTCCTGGCTAGTTTTGGCGGGCTTTTGTTACTCATGTACAAGTAGTTGTATTACTTTAAAGCTACTGTGCATGTCGTCTCCCATGATTTTCCTTGATTGGCCACTGGAGAAGGGAGGGGGTCACACAGTGTTAATTTATTTTAATGAAGCAGGGGTCCTGTAGCATCTTCTGCACAGGTGCATTCATGATTCACCATGATTCACCGCTTTTCCAGAAAACGAGAACAACCAGTCTCGGAACAGGGTCTCTGTCCTGTATCCACATTCTTTATCTTAGCCCTCGGGCACCCCTGGGGTTTCCTCCTTCCTGACTCTCTCCTACCTCAGTTGGAGGCCACAGTCCGAAACACTCACTTCAACTTTCCTTTTACTAAAGAGTTTGAGCCCAGGAGAGCGCCGTAATGATCCCTGAGCCACATAACCAGTGGAAGGGGAGCTGGGACTCATTCTTAATTCAGTTAAAACCAGCAACTGCCTGCTCTTCCATCCATCTTTCATCGTCTCCTGAAATAGCAGTTTTCATCAGAGGCCTTTGGTCACCTCCTCCCATAACTGCTGAACTCTGGTGCAGTTTGAAATTTGCCTATGTGCAGTTACGATAAAAGGATTGGAGGCCCCAAAGTTGTCTTGGTGTGGGGTACTCATAGCGAACACCACTCCTACACTTTCTTGACTTAGTAAGCATTTCTTAGGACTTGGTATTTGCTCTGTGATGGTATGGTAACTATTTTTTCCAAATAAAGGAATAATTGTATCTGTCTGAAGAGAGTGCAAGATTCTTAATCAGTGAACAGTTAAAGTGTTTCTAAATGACATTGGTGTTCCTTGTTGCTTATGGAGCAGGGCAGTGCTGAGCACCCCTCCACCAAAGGGCTTTCCTCTCTCAGCTGATAAATACCAGGGCTGGGCTCCAGGCTGCAGCCAAAGCCTGGGTTCAAAGGCTAACTAGGGCTGGGAGGTTTGGAGTTTTGTACTTTGTTAAATGAAGAGCCCCTGCCAATTTAATTGTACATCAAAAGACAGTAATAGGATTGTTGGGCTGGCTCAGCTGCGCAGCTGAGCCTCTTGTAGAAGTCCCACAGTCACCAGTTTGAGGATCGTGATGTCAAAGAAAATGAATTGGCTTTTAAAATTTGTGCTTTTTTGCTTATTCTTTCTAGCAATGACCATTTGTTCTTTGATATGATCCATTTGTTGGGTGAATATGTTTTGGTAAAGAGAACAATGTCCTATTTTAATTGAGAGCAGAAAGAAATGGTATAAGCAGGACTTGATTTTCCGAAAGCGAACACGTAAGACTTCCTTCTTTTTCATTCGTTTAGGTGGTTTCTCTTTGAACTGCCATTCCATTATTTGAGTGTTGAACAGCCTGGCACTTTTTAATTGTTTTAAACCGTGAGTGCGAATTGTTTTAAAGTTACTGCTCTTTAAAGAACTTTTCCCCAAATGTCAGCCTTGGAAAGCTGATGAAACTTGGTTTAATTTATTTAGGCGTGCGAGTTTGGGTCACACCTTAAGCGGTCCTTGTTTTCTGTGCTGGAGGAAGGATGCAGGCATGTCTCTTCCTTTGATCAGACTCTGTGAGACAGTGTCCAGATGGCACGCATTTGAGTAGATGGTCTCGGCAACATATGCCCACTGCTCCGCCTGTAGAAAAAAGCTTCCTAACTTTAAAGACATGTGCTTTCTAAGTATACTCTCTAAGTCATCTTTATAAGATTAGTTTTTTTGTCTTGAAAATTAAAAACATGATGAAATCTGGCTGGGAAATTAAATATTAGATGAGACTATGTGAAATCGTTCATATTTGTCAGCATTTGAACTTTGAAAATGACCTTTTCTTCATGGGTCAACCTAGTAGATCTTTCTAATTAACCTTCAGTAGATGATAACCTTGGATAGTCAGCACTGACCGTGGCTCTAGTTCTCTCTCGCCGCTTTCTGAAAGCGGCTGCATTTCAGATGTTACTTTTGTTCCAACTGCTGCTGCTTACTCCCTAAGAAGGGCTTTCTACTTCTCCGAGCTGTGCTGTGGCTACCCAGTCGGCAGCCCTGAAAAGAGCTTTTGTTTATTCAGTCTGTGGCTGAGACCTGGCAAGTCCAAGGAGAGCCGTGGTTGCCAAATGCTTCTTAAGTTCTTTTTGGCATGAGCAGGCACTCAGTCTGGTAGAGTACCTCTTCCTTTTGCCATTAAAATGAACCTAGACATTCAGTTCTATCTTAACAGTTTGTAACTTGTCCCTGGTGTGTGTGTGTGTGCGCGTGCCCCCCCCCCCCCAAAAAAAAAAAGTTCTTTATTAAAGTGTGAGAATTTCAACCCAGCTCCTAACTTGTAACAGGAGCCTCCTTGAACTTAGGAACAAAACAAAACAACTCAGATACAACTTTTGAGGTAGCAATGACTTTGTTTTTGCCTAAGAAACTTTCACTCGCCAAATGCTCTTCTCATCTTGCCTTTGCTATGCTGTGAAGCTAACCATTGTCAAGATCCTTCATAGTAGTTACAGAGGTTTTTCCCCCATCCTCAAAGAAGATACAAATAAATGTTAGCATGGTTCTTAATAAAAAGAGATGTAAAAATGCTTCCCACTGTCTTCTGCCTTCCATGGTCAAGTACTTTCGGAACAATTACAATATTTGCATCAGTAAGTGGATTTAGAGAAGGGAATGTCCCATATATTTGAAGACATAGTTGGATGGCAGTGCCCTCTTGTGGGGATAATAACACATTGCTTATTTCATGCTTTTGTAATTCTTAGCAAGGATATTTAAATTTTTCGTAAGTGTGTGTGTACAAGCATGTTTTGCAGAAAACACCTTTTCACTAGAACCCCGAATCCATTATTAACTTAGTGTTTATTTCTAGTCTTTTACATCTTTTAAAGTAAAAAAATAGTGAGGGTGGGAGGAATTGGTAGAGTATTTTGTAAAATTGCTCCAGTTCCTGGCTGGGGTAAATTCTCTGGTAAGAGTTAGAAAATGTTTTTGTCAGCAGCTAATGGCAGATATTTTAAGGAAATTCACATAAACAGCTCCAAATACAGTTTGTGTAGTGTATTTCCTATAAAAGCCCCTTTTAAACAATGTAAACTCTTTCCTAGGGAAGGCTCTCTGGGCTGAGATCCCTTTAGGTACTTGAGTCTTATCAATGATAAAGTGTAAATTATAACACTTTTATTTTTTTTTTGCAGTAAAGTATTATGGGCAGCCTGGGTATCAACAGAACAGCATCTGAGTACTGGTCCTTCTGAAGGAAGTTCTCCAAAAATAGTAGCAAGAATAATTCTTACTGGATTTTGCTCTTGCTGTTAAAAAGAAGTTTATTTTTTTCCCCTGCAATTATGTCCTATTTAATGTTTGTTAAATTAGTTCTATGGGCTAAATGGGGTCCTGGGACTGGGGAACTTTGACTGAAGGCAAGATCCTTAACCAACATGGACATTTTACTGGAGAGGGCTCAGCCTGTGAATTTTAAACAGGACATTCCCCCCCACCCCCTGCACCCCTCATTTTAGTTAAAGGAGTTTGATGTGCTGTGTTCTACAGTCTACCTTTATTTAAGGAAATAAAGACATTTTGTGTTAAATAAAATTTTCTTAAACATATTACTTATGCTTCAGACATACGCAGTTTAATTTTAAAATAAATAATGGCTCTGGCTGGTGTGGCTCAGTGGATTGAGCACTGGACTACAAAGCAAAAGGTCACCAGTTTGATTCCCAGTCAGGGCACATGCCTTGGTGCAGGCCAGGTCCCCAGTAGGGGGTGAGCGAGAGGCAACCATGCATTAATGTTTCTCTCCCTCTCTTTCTCCTTTCCTCCTCCTCTCGCTAAAATAAATATAATAAGGTTTAACAAGCGTCTTTAGCAAAATCGACTTGTTAATATGTTAAAACATTTCATTGGTGTCAAGATTTATGTTCATTTTTAAATGATATCTAAATATATAAACATGGTAATAATAAATATTACAGTAATAAGTATATTGAATATTTGTGCATGAAACACTGGCTTATCCAGACCAGTAGCCCTTCAACCCTGAAGAGTAGCCCGCGGGCTTGGGCTCTCCAGGAGCCCCGGTTTCTGTCCTCCGAGGACTCGGTCCTTTTTGCTTCACCTGCCCACCTCTTCTGGAGCAGAACTGTTTGGTTTCCTGCCTTGCTGTGGAATGTGAAGTCTGTCATGTCAGACTTCTGGTTGTAACCTCTTTTCATAGCTGAAATCCCAATTTCTTTCTCTTTCTATTAATCCGTAACGTTCCAAAGGCTTTGGAGGTCTGCCTGGATAAACATGACAGTGTTAGCTGTCATTGGCTGTGCTATGTATGGATAAAATGAGAAAGAACGGAAGAGGGGGCTGGCTTAGCTGTGCTCCAGCCTAGCAGTGCCCTAGACCGTGGCCTCCTTTAGCGTAGAGCTCTGTTGATAGCTTCTGCCCCTCTTCCCTGTCCACCAGGTCCCCCCCCATCCACACCCCCACCCTCACCCCCACCCCCACTCCAGGTCTCTATTTAGGGTCTCTGCGGGGCTAGAAAGATTACAAAAAAGTGTTCTGTTTGGGTGTGTAGGTTTGATTGTATTTCTCTGTTCTCGGTGAAGTTTAAAAATTCAGCTTTTAGGATTCATTGGTGGAAAGCCAATAAGGATTAATGAGAAGGCTGAATTAGAGAATATTTTTAATGCAGTTTTGTTCCTCTGAGGTACATTCAGTAACAGAAACTAGGCCAACAAGTTACTGACAATTAGTGGTCCTTTGGGAATCCGCTTTAATGAATAGATAAGAATGATTTGTAATTAGCATAATAATTATATGCAAATGGATGCTTCTGAATTGCTCTAAAACACTTCTGAACTGTTTAAACAGCCCTCCCGAGATCTTGTTACTCTATTAATTTGTGTAGCAAATCCTTTTTTCATAGATCATGCAAAGATAAACTTCAGTCCAGCCCCTGTCCAAATTATTATGAATTCCAAGGTGGTAGGACCTGAATTAATGAGATTTACTCATACTATATTAATGGTACTCAGTGGGAACCTGAACCGGTAAGGAGTCATTGGGGAAATGTAATTAAAAATAGAAATGAAAGCTGCTTATTTGAAAATAACTGTTCAAATGAGTTTCTTAAACAAGTTAGTAAATGGTATTTCTCTTTACACCTCTGTTATCTGCAAATTTTAATGCAGACATTTTTTACTAATAGGGTTCCCCTTTGGAGTCTGGCTTGAATTTTGTCAACTCCAGTCATGCACTGGGGTCAGTGGTGATAGGATCCAAGAATCCCTTATTTTCTAAGTGCCACAGTACTGAAAAATGCAGTGCTAAAGGGCAGTGCTAAAAAGTGGTATTTGATACTTACCTTCATTTTTAACTAATCTTTTTCCCTGTCCTGGTCTTTATTTTTAGGACATGATTAGAGGAAATCAGCTTTGCTAAGTTGAGCAGCAGTCCCCGTGCACTTTAAACTTGGTGATGATCTTTGAGCTATTTGGATAGACATCCAATTAATCCTGTTGTGTTGACGGAAAGCATTTTACAGCTGGTTGCAGGATCCTAATATCTCTCCCAAGTTTTTATGTTTACCTTGTAGAATCGTTTCTCCTTCTGTGGGGGGGTGGTCCTGGTGCTCCTTTATAAGCAGGTGTCCAGGAATTGCTAACACTTGTGTTTGGGGACATTTTTCCTTAGTTTACATTTAGCCTCACCTGTGGGAAACTGTGCATGGTTCTTGAAACGGTTTCTGGTGCCTGGAGTTCATTTCTGTTTTTCCAAAAGGTCTCAAGACACTCCTACCAGCCTGCTCCCACCTCTTAACTCACTTCCCCATTCATAGTCATGAGTTAAATATAGGCTCAAGGGCATTTAGCAGGTGTACTTGAATTTTGCACTTGATTTTTGGGGGAAGCCACTATGCTTAAAGAATCTTAAAACTAATATTCTTTGTCTTCAAAACAAATCTGGTTTCTGTTGAGAGCTGTAGTGAGTAACAGATGCACACCCAAGAAGCAGCACAACTTTTGTATTGTAGTGACAGAAAAACAGGTATTTGTAAGAATCAGTTGACTTTATTCTGTGACTCCAGCTTGGAGACTCAGTAATCCATTTATTCACCATATTATGTTTTATGTGTTCTTCAAAGGGTGTCTTGACTTTCACTTGCCTCTTTTCTTACTTAAGTAAGAGTCTTCAATTAAATAAAGTTATGTTAACACTAATCCAGATCTACCGTATGCTGATACCATTGTGTTTTTCTGTTGTTCAGGCACTAGTATTAGTGGAGCGAGCAGTGTCTGGGGACCTTACACCTAACTTGATAATGATGGTTTTACGAAGCTCTTATCCTGGCCAGGCCTCTGGGCATTATACAGATAATTAAAATTTGATCATAAAAATCTTCAAACACAGTGCACCTTAGCAATATGATTTTTCTACTTTTAAACATGATTTTAAAACTCATTTTACAAATACATTTCCCTGGCCTAGTGAATTTGTTTTTTTTTTTTTTTTTTTTCCCAAGGATTACAGAAAATGCATAGCAAATTCAGCCTTCAGAATACCCAGGAGCTGAAGTCTCAAGTAGGCTACAGCTGTCTTCACCCACAGTATTCTAAAAGAACTAATGAGATGAGAAGTCTGCAGCTGGTGGCAAGCACAATAAACCAGGAGCCAAGGGCTGCTCTTCATCAGAGGCTCCCTTTCCCCTCGGGATCCCAAAGGAGACAGAATACTAACAAAGCCAGCAGGCTGTCTCATTCCACACTATTGCTCATTTGCAGCTATAATTGGTAGCTGAGGTTGCATTCTGTATGCTGAAACTGTCATACATGAAGGAATATATTTGTTCATTGTGATACGGATATAAATAGGCCAGTTTTCACATACAGAAAGACCAAACTAGATACCTAACAATAAAATTGCAGCAAAGAAGATACTCTTCAACAATTAAATGTTTGTTACAGAAATACAAAACTGAGATGGGTAAAACTACACCTGCTTCCTGCTTTTTAATACCTTGCTACTTAATTCAACTGATTAAACATTTACGCATTCAAACTAACAAAAAAGCCCTAAAATTCCTAGGTTTTGACAAGATGCATTCTCATATGTCAGGATTAAGGCGCTGTTGTTAATAATTGGGTTTTGTTACATTTTCAGTATATCTTTAACGTTTGCTGCTTTATATTCGAAAGAAAAAAGCTGAGAGGGAAGAAGAATTAGCTTTAGAGTTATATGTATATGTATGTTTTATACATTTTACATGCATACACTCATTTCTTATAGTAAAATCCACTTTGGTGTCTGATGCTGCTGCTTTTTGCTGGTTTTGAAATGTGGTTTTGCTTATCTGGCATCTGTAGACACCCTTCTGCCCCCTCCACTGTGTAGTGTACCAGGACTGCAGAGCTCAGGACAGAGGCTAAGAATAAGAAGCCTTGTGTTGAGGTCCCAGGTGAACCCTGTCATCTCCTTATTGGACTGTTGCATCCTTGTCTGTAAAATGAGGCGCCTTGGATGGTCTGCAGGGTTCAGTTCAGCTCTCTAGTTCTGTGAACCGATAGTTCAGAGAAGCATCCGGTGAACAAGGGGCACCGATAGGGCTCAGACATGTACTTTGTGGAACAGTGTGTTTGTTAGGTCTAGGGTGGAGAGATTGGTTCTTTTTTTCCTTAAAAAATGTTATTTTATTTATTGGTTTGCGGGGGAGAGAGAGAGAGAGAAACATCAATTTGTTGTTCCACTTATTTGTGCATTCATTCATTGATTCTTGCATGTGCCCTGACTGGGGATTGAACCTGCAACTTTGGTATATGGGGATGATTCTTGAACCAACCGTGCTACCCAGCCAGGGCCTGTTTGCAGTTTTATTTTTTCTTCTTTTTTTTTTCTAGTATACTTTATTGATTATGTTATTACAGTTCTAATTGTTCTCCCTCTGCCCCCCTCTGCCCAGTACCCCTCTTCCTTCCAGCAATCCCTCCCCTCCTTACTTCATGTCCTTGGATCGTGCACTTAAGTTCTTTGGCTTCTCCATTTCCTTTAGTATTCTTAACATCCCCCTGTCTATTCTGTACTTAGCAACTGTGCTTTTCAATCCCTGCACCTTTTCTCCCCTTCTCCCTCCCAGCTGATCGCCCTCCAAATGATCTCCATACCTATGATTCTATTAGGGGATTGTGTGGGGCAGAGCCTTCGGTGATGGCCAGAGTGGGGCAACCTGCTTCGCTACTTTGTGGCTCTGTGTGGAGGAGGGCTCACGGAGGGCACTGTGCCGCTGCCTCACTTCTATGAGTTTGCTGGGCACTTGCTCCATTTCCAGTCACTTCACTCATTCTCCATATGCGACTGGTACCCTTCCAGGTTGCTCTGGCGTTAAGCCCTAGAGTGGGTGGGTTTGCTTATGTTTTAAAACTGTGTGGGCCCTTTAAGCAAAGTTTCTTGAAAATGCCACAGGTTCTTCTGCCATTCCAATCCCCACTGGTTTTTATAGCCAGAAATCATGGGGACTTATCTTCCCAGTGCTGGAAATGGCCTGGGACTGGGGTCGCTCGCTCCCAAGGTATCCCTCCTGGATTTTTATCCACCACACTTGAATGTGGGACCACCTGTCCCACCTGTCCGTGCCACACCTCATCTCCATGTCTCCACCCCCTCCTGCCTGTCTGGATGAATGCAGCCTCTTTAAATCCTTGGTTGTTATACTTCCATACAGTTTGATTTTTTGACAGTTCTGGGTGTTGTTTTGAGTTGTAGTTGTAATTCTTTCTGTGGTTGTTCGAGGAGGCGAAGCATGTCTATTATCTACACCTCCATCTTGCCCGGAAGTCCCAGAGTGGAGAAGTTTTAAAGCGTTATTCCATGGTCTTTGGTTAATTAATCTGTGTCAAGTAGGTATTGAAAATCTGAAGCAGATATGGAGCTGGGTTTAGAAAGGAGAAGGGGTATTGTCAGAGAAGTTCATGGAATCCATCCACTCATGTTTTTACCTTAACTGGTGCCATAATCATACATGGGTCCATCTCCTGGTGTGAGTCACACTCTTAATTAATTTACCCTTATATGAGAATAATTTATGCTGGCCACAGTTTAGACCAAGTTGTTTCTTGGTTTATGTACTGTCCTTAGTGTATTCCATCAGTGGTCTTTATCCTTTAGCCCTCCAGATAACTGTACACTTTGTGTTGTAGATTTTTTTCTTTCTCTCTTGGCATGGGCAAATTTATAATGCGCAGAGGTAGTTCTGCAGTTTCTATTTCATACATTCTAAGATTCCTGTTCCCTTGATTTTCCCCTCATTTTATTATATTCAAAGTCAGGGTTTGTCTTTCAGTTAAAGCATATTTTATTGGCTGAAATGTTTTCCTTCTTAATGGTGTATAAAGTAACGGAGCATCCTTTCTTAGGTTTAGGAAATGTGGTATTCACTGTTCAACTCATGTGAGACTCTATAACATTGTAGATTTTGAATCTAAAAAAAAAAATGTGAGCATCACACAGTGAGGTCACACCCCAGTTAGTGAAAAAGAAAAAAGTATTTTCCTTCAAATGGGATGAAAACTACTAGCCAGGCCTCTGAGCATTGTACAGATAATTAAGATTTAATCATAAATAATTTTAATGCAATGCAGCTTAGCAAAAAGATTTTCCTACTTTTAAGCATAATGTTAAAACTCATTTTAAAATAGATATCCTTGGCTGGTATTGGTTGGTTTTAATTCTGACCAATTCTAATCTCCATTCTGTTAGCAATTGATGGGTATTCCTTGGGCTTTCCGTTACCTTTTCTTTGTTTGCCTCTCTGTCTTTCTCTCAACTAGACCGTGGCTTCTAAAAGCAAGAACCAGGTCAGGTTGGTTCTCCCTGCCCCTTAGAGCACGGCTTAGCGTCCTGAGCACTCCCTTCTTCTACATGGTGGCTGATGAATCAGTAAGCCTTGATTGAGGGAGAGGATATCAAAAGGGATTATTTAATAATGATGTTAAATGTTGTCATTTTCTTTGGAGAAAACTGAGCGTGTCTCTGGACTTTTAATTCTAAACCTCTGACCTAGAAGAAAATGTTTTTGGAGTTTCATGATTCTTTCTTTCTTAACATAATGGCCAATTTCTCACTGTGAATCCAGGTCTTGAGAAGACCACTCCTGGGCAGTTGATTCTTTCTCAGTCAGCAGTGAAGTTGTTCATTTTTAGGGTGTGGTTGAAATAAGAGTTTCAGAATTCATTTTAGCTAACAGCAGTTGAACTGTCACTGATGGGTCCATTACTTCGTGATGGATACGTGAAGTACCCCTAGTTGTCTGAGCCCTGGCTGTCGGCTTGTTCCAGTTTCTCACTCCTGGACAGCACTGACTGACCTGGTACCTATGGCTGCGTTGCATTGCGTGTTTTAAACAGACCCTGTGTGGCCTGCTAAGTTTGTGTGTGTACTAATTTTAGCCCATTGTTGGGCCTTTTTATAGCTCCTTAGACAACCTTTACACAGGCTTCTAGTTCAAGGTCATATATTTACCCAGGTATCTTTAAAGTTTGTTTTTGTTTTTCACCCAAACCTCACATTTTTTTTCTTCTTCACATACGTTATTTGTAACTTTCTCCTTAGGAATTATTTACGTGTCATATGCATTTACTGAGTAGCTGTTGAGTCTTGATTGGCTGCTTCTCCACATGTTTTCACTGATTTGTGAAAATTTGTTTTATACTTGATCATATACTCAGCACTTCTCTGTAGAACAGCCATTTCCAGCCAGTGTGCAAGAATTTTTAAGGCATGCAGTACCTGACTACTTAGTCAGGGACACTGACCTCTTTTCCCTCAGATTGTCAAGTAAAAATATCACAATAGTCAACAGTACTAGCCTGGTGTGAATGAATCAAAATTAATCTATTTTTGTTTTTGTCAGATTGGCAAAAATGAATTTTTTGTGTGCTCTGGAATTTTAGTAATTAGTTTGTGTGAGTCATGAGATGAAAAAGGTTGGAAAATTTCTGCTCTGGAACAGTGATTTCTTTAATATTGATTTGTCTGGGCACTTCCCCCCGAGTCTGTGGTCCCTCCAGAATGCTGTGAAGGACCTCTGGTTTCGGAATGCTGCCTGAGAAGGGCAGGGCTCCCTCTGTGTAGTATTTCTAACTGACCAGCTGATCTCTGTTCATTGTCACTGTTACAACTCATCTCACCCTGAACTTTAGTTCGTCAAAGGTAACATTTTATTTCTTCCTGTGCATGTGCGCCCGCAAAGACAACAGAACTTTTGTGAAGCAGACAGGTTTAAAAAGATTAACTTCACTCATTTCTGGTTCTCTCAGGAAGAGTATTTAAGGGAAATAGAATTTACAAACACTAGAACCTTGCATAAGACGTAAATTTTAGGGTGGTTCCCCTGTGACTTGATATATAACTAAGGAGGTCCCATAAGGAGTCATAAACTCCTCCCTTGTCTCCTTTCTCAGTGAAATTCTACCGTGAGTGCCAAGGCTACCTCTCCCACGAGGAAGCCAAGGTATGTGTACTCCATGGCTCTCTGGACAAGGGTTTGGAGCAGGTGGCTCCCTGGTTAAGGTACCCACACAGACCCAACCGTGGAAGAGATGGGAACTGCTGTGGAGTCAGTGGTTCTGATCTGTGTTCCTGGTGGCTGTAGTTGCTCTCTGGCGGGGAACTCATCCAATGTTATCATCTGTGGGTATTGGCAAAACCAGGATGGGTATCTTTTATTTCTTGAATGTGATTATACATATATCAAAATCCTGAAACTGTTGAAAAAAGTTAGAAGATTTGTTCTTAGAGATAGCTATCCAGTAACCAGTAGGCAGCTAGTCAAGACTCTTTACTACTTTTTATTGTATAGTCATTTTGCCTTAAGGTAAAAGTTTAAAACAAAGAGATCCAAAGTGAAAACTTAATGACATGTAGAAGCATTGTTCTACTTTTATTTTATGCAAAAACACAGTAAGTCTAGTAAGTGTTGTGTGCCCTATTAGCAGCAAAACACTGTTCTGGCAAGATTAAAGAATTTTCCCTGGTTTTTTCTTTCCTTACCTCTGACTTTGTTTTGCTTTGCAGGACTACAAAGCTGATGAAGACCCAGCATTATTCCAGTCGGTCAAGACCAAGAGAGGCCCTTTGGGACCCAACTGGAAGGTACTGGATGCTGACCTTTCTGATAGGCAGAGTCTTGGCAACAGAACAGTTGACAGGTCTTGAGTCTGGAAGAGCTGGTGGCTGGCGTTTAAGTGAAAATAGCAGTGGCACACAAATAGTTTTATTTGCGATAAGGACTTCTAGCCAGTTGCAATTGGCCAGCAGGTCTGTGCTGCATCAACAAACAGCACATAGCCAGACTGTCACTTTCAGCGTAATGCTATTCTGGTAACTTTTAAAGGAGACAAGTGATTGAGTCTGTGGGGATTGGACTCTTCTCTTTTGAGACTTGAAGCAGTACTAAAATCCATGTTAGGTGAAGGTTTATAGTCTAAATTTTGTGTTAGTAAAAACTGAGCATGCTCCCTTCTCCCAAGCTTATGTTCTTGACCTTTTAATAGTTATATTTTGGGTAGCAGGACACCGGAGAACAATTTTGGTGGCAAGAAGTTTCTAATAAAGAGCACATCCTTACCTTATTCAGGGAAGTAAGAAAGCAATGTCAAGGTAATCATTGAAATTGCTATAGAAATATAATGCATGTTACAGACATTGGCTAAACTAAATGAAAACCCATACAGAAGGCTTAATGTGTTGCTGGCAAGTTATTTATTACAGCTGATTTGACAGGAGAAAAGGAGCATAAAAACTTAAACCTGCCCAGAGCAGATTTTCCCCAACAGAATTTTACTTGATGACGAGTCTGTTTACATTGAAGCTAGTCCCAGGTCATGGACAAACGCTGTCTGGTTGCCGGTTACTACTCGCAGGCAGAGGGGCACTGTAACAGTCCCACAGGGAGCCCACAGCACGGCTCTTCATGGGTGTCAGACTGTTTTGTGGGCTGTCTCGTATGTCAGTTAAAATGAAGAATGAATCTGATTTTTTTTCTGTAAGAAAATGATTCATTATTATCTTATTTCCACTTTTGTTCTCTGTGGGGTAGAGTTCAAGCTTCTCCCAGTTTAATGACTGGAGACTTAACTTCATACCCAGTGAGTGCTACATGTCATTTACAAATCAAGGAACAAATTAAGTGTGTATGATCAAAATTTACCATAATGGATCTTTCTAAAAAACCCCTTCCCCCACCCAGATTTCTAGTTATGGACTTTAGAACTCACTCTGAGTCAGAGGAGAAGCCTTTCTTTTAAGAGATTTAACAGTGGCCTTCTGAAAGGGAGTGCGGTGCTGGGGATAGCAGACAGGTGGCGACCTCTAAGGCTGACATATCTTCTGAAAGGCCGTCTTGCTTCAATAAGTAGTTAACTCTCTAGCTGACATTACTTTCACAGGGAATGAGGGACATGCGGTTGAGACTCAAAGAGGTGGATTAAATGCTGAATTTTCTTCAGATGATCAGTTTTTCAAGTGTACACTTCAAGGGCAATACTACATAACACAATGGGCTGTTATGCTTGGAGTCAGGGAACTCCTCACCGATTTTTATAACAGGCAGCAGAAGCCGTTTGACAATATGGCTTCTACATGATTTCCAGCCTTCTAGTAACTTGGAGTATGATTTTGATTCCTTTATTTATGATTTTTACCTTTTTAACTAACACTGATTAGTCTTCTATTATCAATTAATGATGATTTAAAATTCTAGAATAGGTTTCGGTTTTAGAAATATGTGAATTTTACATTGTTTCAGGATGCACTATAGGAGTCTCCTGCTCCCACGTGTGTGTGTGTGTGTGTGTGTGTGTGTGTGTGTGTGTGTGTAGCAATAGTTTATTATTTTTCTAGGAGAGTTCTGGCTGGTAGTGAGATCCTTCTACCCATTGGCCTGTTGATAGTTAGCCAAGTAATGGTGGATGTAGCTACTCTTATAAATTGAGTTACTGCTTAACTGAATTTCAGTGAATTACCATGATCAGAAATAAGTAGGGTAATCAGGGTAAACTAATTAAACCATCTGTCTACTTCTGCGAAGGAAAAAAAGAGTAAGAAGGATGACTAGCTGATAATACAACATAGAAAAATAGCAACCCGTCAACTGATTTGATCTTGTCCGTGTTCTGTGGGCCCTGTTTGTCGATAAATGTACTCATCATGGCATTGAAGGTAGCCCTGGGAAGGATGAGAGTAGAAGGTTTCTGTACTTCTGAAGTATGAGAGTGGGGAAGAAATGTATGATAATTAAAGCAAAAAGGAAGAGGACTGTTCCTCCCGGCCCCACTGACCTGGGGCTGTATAAGAAAGTGTGTGTGTGAGTAGTTCACAGCCACTTTGGAGGGCTCCCCTGCTCCCCAGCAGAACTCGCCTTCCTGGCACAGATTGTGAAATATATTCACAGCTAAGTGCAAACTTCATGATCTCTTGGAAGCTTGTTCTTACTTACCCCGCAGTGGTGTTTTCCTTCTGAATTGCTGCAGTATTTACTGCTTGCCTGCACCAGATTGGAAAGGGGGAAAGAAACTTTCCCCTGGTGCCAGCCACTATACAAAGTCGTATTTAATCTTCACGACCTTCCTGTGGGGTAAATACAACTGATTCATTTTATAGATGAGAAACTTGGCTAGAGAAACACAGATAATAGTTGTAGGAGGTACAGCGGGACGTCGGACATTTCTGTAGCACCTGGTTCCGTGTTAGTTGCAGAGCTGTGCAAGGCACGGGTTGTAGCAGATTTTGGGTCTTAAGCCAGTGATTCCAGATCACCAGTCTGCACCTTTTATGCTGTGTCATATCATGGCAATCATGGTATGGTTCTCTGTAGTTATAATATTTGCCAGAATTTGATGCCTCCAGTTAACACCAGTCATATGTTTCCAGTGGTCAAGGAATCTGCAGGTAATGGTGGCATTAAGGGAAATCCATTACAAATCCATCAGGAATCTGTCACAAGCTGTGACTTAAATAAAATAAGTTAATCCAAACTCTGAGCCTTTGTCTTTAGAACTCTAAAATGGGAATGACAGTAGTAACTACCTCAGAAGGTTGGTGTGAGGACTAAATGATGTAATGAATGAATGTTACATCCCAGCAGAGAGGGAGCACACAATAAATGGCAGCTCTTACCACTGTCAGCATGAAAAGCTTTCGTCGTCTCTAGGTGTTGATGAGATCAGTATCTGTCATACCCTATTTATGACACACTTACTCCTTTTCTCTATTGAGTGTCTAGGGGTTCCCTGCTTCTGGTATCTGGGTGTTGTCAGATACTCCCATGTTATGTGTGTTCAATGACTGCTTGATTTGGGGTAGCCCTAAAGCAGAGGCCACACAGTTCAGAAAGTCTTCAGTAGCAAGGGACCATGGGTTGCCAGGGGTATGTTCATATTGTACATGTTGCATAAGGATACAGACCTGTTTGTTAGTCTGATGCATGATGCATCCTTTTAATTTTTCAAGACTGCAGTCACGGAGATGCAGGCCTTAGTTGTATATTCATTTTCCCTCTGATAAAAAGAATTAGAAAAATCTGATCACATGAATATATTTTGTTACTTGTGTTCAACACTTGACTAAGTGACTCTGTGTGTTGTAATAGGAGAGCAACTTACACCTGAGAAAGATTTTGCTTCTGGCAGAACTGTGTGTTTCTGTGGATGTAAATGTCTTGCTTCTCAGTAACACTGCGTGCGTGTGCGTGTGTACGCTTGTGTACATGTGTACGTGCTTTGGTTTGTTTGTGTTTGGGGGGCTTTGTGTGTGTTGTGGCATTGGTGTGACTACCTATTCTGATGGTCCATGAAAAACAGTTTTCATGTGGATTCCTTTAGTTTTCCAGTTTGCTTCCTCATCTGGTGAGCTGTTGTTTTAACAAATTGAAACACCACCTTTGAAAATTGTGATGTCATTTTTATCCCATGGCAAGGCCGCATTCCTTCTTCATTTAATCCAGATGCCTCCAAAGACTTAAGCTTTTGTGTCTACGTATATATGGTATTTAAAGTTTAGGCCTGTAAGGGTCTGTGTAAGAGGCTCTGCCAAAGCATCTGGCCCTTCCATTGCTTGACATGTCTCAAAAGACACAGCCAGTGTCTGAATGTTGGGGTGCAAGGGGTCAGGTCAAGTGAAGAAGTTGATCCAGACCTTGTGGTGACTTTTATATTATCTTGATACATGGTGGGACAAAAGTAGGTTAACAGTTGTGAGTGCATGTAACAGTTTATTCCTGTATTACTATTAATCGTATTACTTTCGCCCTGGCTGGTGTAGCTCAGTGGATTGAGCGCGGGCCTGTAAACCAAAGGATCACAGTTTGATTTCCGGTCAGGGCACATGCCTGGGTTGCAGGCCAGTTCCCAGCAGGGGATGCACGAGAGGCAACCATACATTGATATTTCTTT
>PVKM010020196.1:0-23544 GCA_004027735.1 Carollia perspicillata | reverse complement strand
AGTATATAATTGTCTAAGCACTATTCTGTACATCTGAAACCAATACAAAATAATATTGCATGTAAACTGTGATTTAAAAAAAATTAAAAGGAAAATCAGGCATTAAAAAGGCATACAAGTAAACTCTGAGAAACACATTCCGAAACCAATTTGCACCTGTCCCCATCACATACATTACCTCACATATGACCCAAGCACACGCTCCGTCCTTGGAACTTAGCACCATGACTGATACCTAACGCATGAAAAATATGTGAAATTGAGTTTAGGCTGTCTCCAAAATGTGTTATACATGCACCCTTACAGGAGGAGATTTCCCACTGGTAAGCTTAGTATGAAGGAAGCTTCTGAGGCCGTTTCCGAAGTGACCTTCCCAAAGCAGATAGAGGCAGGACAGTGTTTTAGAGCTACCTGTGGCCACTCTTTCAGCCAAGTATTAATCTACTATTTTATTTTCCCCACCAAGTGTTTGTTTCAACAACAACGAGACAGGTTTTCCCAATGAAGAAATAAAGTTACAGATGGGCTCTACATCCCCCACCCCACCTTATTGAAAAGAGATATTTTTAAATATGTACAGTAAAGATTGTTGATATGTTGTAGTGTGATCAAGATTTATGACCATGGTTTGGAAACATTTGCTTACTAATGTAGATCAGATTGAGTGCTGTTAAAAATGGACCAAAAGATATAAGCAGAGAAGTACGTCCATATTTCTTCTTTAATTGTGTAGTCTCAACTCATATATAAACATGAGATGTATTTATGTTTTTCTTTGTTCTTACTCTCACAGCTTTCAGGTTTATTTTGTCAAATCTCCCTTTCTTCCTCCTTAATGAACTGCTGGGTAGAGTCTGTGATTCTCCATCCATTTGGTACATCTCAACATAAAACTCTGAACTCATGTCTGATTTCAGCCTATGGCTTTACTGTGTTGGAGACTGAACCTAAGATCCTTAGTTTTATGGAGTAGAAGAAAACAGGGTTCTGTATAGTAACTTCTCCTGTTACCTATTCTTGGCCTACAGTGTTCGGTTTTTCAGGCAGTAGGTAAAGGATAGGGAAGGCAGAAATCTCCTTATAGCTAGAAACATGTAGATAGTGGAATGCTGTCCATGGAATAGCTCTGGGTTATCCTGCTTCTGATGCAGTGGTCCCCTGAAAAGCGATATGTATGGGTTTCTTGGAGTTTCCTGGGATACCCTCTCAGGGGCCAATCATGTTTCCAGTCGACCTCATCAATGGTATATAATTATAACAACTTCTCTGAGTAGAGCATCCCATTTTTTGCCTACAGCCAATTGGGCCTGTAGCGTGTAGACCCAGGCAGGACCCAGGGATTTAGAGACTGGGGTGAGGTGGATCTCACTACTTGCACACCACACTATTATATGGCCTCCTCCGTAATCTGTTCCAGCTGCAAACCTGATTCCCAAATCTCTGCATCAGAACTGAATACTATTTTCTATATTCTCATAGACCCAAACATTGGATGACACATCACACTCTTCTAAGAATTCTTGAATCACTTCTCATTTGAGCTATGCTATCAGAACAGGACTTATTGCTCGGTTTTGCAAGCCTCCAGTCAGAGAATAAAATCCCAGTCTCTGCTTGGCAAGAACTCAAGATTCATGAATGTTCCTAAAGACTAACATTCTTCAGATGAAGGAGTAGTCTCCTTCATTTGGCTCCATGGACCAGAGAGAGTCTCCTCCCTTGAACCCACAAGGAGGGAAGACAATTGATTGTCTTCATAAACCCTGCGTTTCTCAAAGGGCCTCTGTTGTCTCTAGCCTTTCTCTTGTGTTAACATGGGAGGATGGGGTGATATGGTGGTTGGTGGAGCATTGGTGCTCCACCAATTCTTTGTCTCTTTGTTTGCACTACAAAGGGTATATGGTTCTAATTCTAGGAATAGAATATGGTGCTTAATACCAAGTCTTTTAATCTTGGGTTTATCTACAATTCTGGCACTACACAAGAAAATCCACTTGGCAGCATGTTATATTTAGGTATACTAAATTAGATTATATTAATTATTTTTCTAACGACCAAAAGATAATATAGGATATTCCTGCCACTGCCAACTCTTAGAGTGCATCTGTGTCAGGAGCAAGAAGCAGCCCACGCTTAGGAGAGTAGAAGGCCAGCAGCAACCATCACTAACCAAAAGAAATGTAGGGAATAATGAAGCAAAATTGTACATACTTTTGAGGAGTGATAGGAAGTCCCAGTGAAACTCTGAAGAAAAATGGACCCTGGATATTATGGGACCTGGGTAAAAGGCAACAGTCTGACTCCACAGGTTATTAAAAAGGCAGTATATTTATTGCGATTAGGACATGGAACTTCCCAATTCTAGCTCCAGGAAAGCACGATTAATTTCTCATGCTTTAAAGCTGAATTGCCCAATATGGAAGGCACTAGACATGTATGGATACTTATATTTAAATAATAAGTCAATAATATTAAATAAAATGAGAGCTTCAGTTTCCCCATCATAATAATCACATTTCAAGTGTTCATATTCCCAAGGAGCTTTTGGCCTCTGTATTAGTGCAGAAGTTGATCGTTTTCAACATTGCAGAAAGCTCTGTTGGAGAGCATTGCATATTGAGATTCTTACTCGTTAGGTGACGAGGAAAATGAAAATTTCCTCCTTGTCTCTGTTCATATCTGCTAGTGTGAGGCTAAAAGACTAGCAAGGATTGACATGGTCGAGATGGATACCTTTTCAGGATTTTTTCAACTTAGATGTTCAGTGGCCTTTGACACCCAACTAATTGAAAAGTGAAAATTCCCTGTCGGTGGTTGATCATTTGGATCAAACAATGATAAATTATCAAATTTGTCCAACTTCCTTTATTTATTCTTTGATGAATTGTTCAAATCAGTTGACTAACGTGACTAATTCCTTTTGGCGACATACAGTCCTGGCCTTTATTTGCTGTAAGTACAACTAGTTATTGCAGGAAGGCTCAGAAACTCCCAAGGTTAAGACCACAGTTAAGAGCATAAACTGACTCATTTTTTAGAACCATGTAAACTATTCAAATGCAGCATGTGTCCTGTGTCCTGAGAAATAGACATGTGATATTTACAGAAAAGCTTGAATTGGTCTCCCAAGCCTAATTTTATGGATACTTTCTAAAGCTGTGTGCAAAGAATGAAAACGAAGTTCTACCTCATTAGTCAATTTCACATAATTCTAATTACTTTTCACTACATAAGATCTTATTCAGAGGGATAGTTGAACTAGGTCAGAGTGAAAAGCAGGTTATAGGACAAGTGCATGTAAAGTTACAACTTACTAGGTAAGAAAATCTCCAATTAGTCTTACGAGTCATCTAGACTAGAGAAAAGCGTTATTTTTCCACAGTGCACATGTTCACGCGCACACACACACACGCACATTTGCATAAAGTCTTTAAAAGCATTTTTAAAAGATTCCTACCATGGTCGTGACTAATGTTCCCTCCATCCCCCCATGCATGGACCAAGTTTTAAAAATAGAAAGAACTGAATCAATGAAATATTTTCTTTCTATTGTTACCATCAAGTGTTATTTAGCAGTTGTCATTCCTACTTTCTTTCACTGATGAAGGAAACACTAGAAATATAGAAGGTAAAAATAAAATAGTGCAAATTATTAACCTTATTTTTTCAGTCTTTGTTTGTCAGCTCCACACAGACAGCAGTCTGCCATGCTGTATAACACCGTGTAACGGCCGCACTCACACTGGCAGAGTGACGGAGCTTCCCCCTTCATTCTGACGGAGTAGTCTTTCTGCTCACCTCTAGACGTGAGAATTAGTAAATGTTTTCTGGATTTTTCCTCTCAATTGAAGAAATAAGTTGACACCAAGATATATAAAATCCCCTTCTCCATTTTAATATGTCCCTATTTCAATATTTCCTCAGGAAATCAGCAAGACTTTTAAGTGCTTCGGTAAAGATAGTATCTTTGTCCACGTCAATTAGTGAGAACAGGCACATAGTAAATCTGTGTATAAGACCAAATAGAGAATTTGTTTCAACTTTAAAGACTTTATTTTAGAGAAGTATTAGGTTCACATGAGTTAAGGGAAGCTACTGATTTCCCACATACCCCCTCCACCACGCTTGCATAGCCTCCCCCATTGCCAATATCTTCCACCAGAGTGGTACATTGGTCCCAATTTATGAACCCACATTGACGCATTATAATCACCCCAACTACATAGTTCACATTGTTTCACTACTGGTATTGTACATTATTACATGGGTTTAGGAAAATGTGCAAGACATCTATCATCCATCATTGTGACACCGCACAGTAAGCATTTTCACTGCCCTAAAACCCTGTGTGCTCCACCTGTTCATTCTTTCCCTGCCCAGTCCCTGGCCACCACTGATCTCTTTACCATCACCAGTTTTTCTTTTCTAGAATTTCATATATTTGTAATCCTACAATATATAAACTTTTAAGATTGGCCTCTTTCTCTTTGTAATATGCATTTAAGAATTCTCCATGTCATTTTTATGGCTTTATAGCTTATTTATTTTTAGCACTGAAAAATATTCCATTGTGTGGATGTACCACAGTTTACCTATCTATTCACGTACTGAAGGATATCTTTGGTGCTTCCATTTTTTGTTAATTATGAATAAAGCTGTTACAAACATTCATGTGGAGGTTTTTGTGTAGACATAAGTTTTCACCTCTTCTGGGTAAATACTAAAGACAGCGATTGCTGGACTGCGTGGTAAGAGTATGTTTTGTTTTATACGAAACCACTAAACTATCTTTCAAAGTGGCTGTACTGTTTTTCATTCCCACCAGAAATGTGTGAGAATTCCTGTTGCTCTACATCCTTGTCAGCATTTGGTGATGTCCGTGTTCCAGATTTGGGCCATTCTTATGGGTGTGTAATGGTATCTCATTGTTTTAATTTGTGATTCCTTTATGACATATGCTTATTTGTCATCTATATATCTCCTTTGGGGAAGTGTCTATTAAGGAGTTTGGACCATTTTTAATCAGTTGTTCATTGTTAAGAGTTTTTTGTGTATTATGGATTAGACTCTCTAATCAGATGTGTCTTTTGCAAGTATTTTTTTTCCAGTCTGTGGTTTGTCTTCTCATTCTCTTGACATTGTCTTTCACAGAGTAGAATTTTTTAATTTAATGAAGTCCAGCTTATTAATTATTTCTTCCATGGATCATGTTTTTGTTGTTGTGTTTAAAATGTCATTGTCAAAACCAAGGTCATCCAGATTTTTTCCTGTGTTATCATCCAGAGTTTTATAACTTTTCACTTTACATTTAGGTCTGTGATCAACTTTGAGTTAATTCTTGTGAGGAGTATAAGTTCTGTGTCCATTTGTTGAAGAGACTATCTTTGCTCCATCATATTCCTTTTGCTCCTTTTTCGAAGATCATTGATTGTATTTACGTGTATCTATTTCTCAGCTCTATTCTGCTTTATTGTACTAGTTATCTTTTCCTACAATACCACACTGCTTTGTTTACTATAGCTTTATAATAAGCCCTGAAGTGGGGTAGTGTCAGTCCACCAACTTTTCTCTTCTTCAGTGTTGTGTTGGCCATTCTGAGTCTCTTTCATCATATAAACTTTAGAAGCAGTTTGTCTTAACCCACAAATTACCTTGCTTGAAATTTGATTGGGATTGCATTGAATATATAAAGTTTGGAAGAACATTTTGACAATATTAAATCTTCCTCTCAGTGAACATGTAATATCTCTTTATTTATTTAGTTTGTCTTCGATTTCATTCATCAGGGTTTTATAGTTTCCCTCATATAGAACTTGTTTATATTTTATTATATTCATACTTAAATATTTTATTTTATTTTTTGATTCTAATGTAAACAGCGTTTTTTTTTTAATTTTAAACTCTATTTGTTCATTGCTGGTAACATAAAAATGATAGATATTTTTTATGTTAACCTTGTACTCTGCAACCTTGTTATAATCACTTATTTGTTCTAGGAGTTTTTTGTCAATTCTTTGGATTTTCTACATAGACAATCATATCATTTGAGAACAAGGACAGTTTTATTTCTTCCTTCCCAATCTCTATACCTTTTATTTCTTTGTCTTGCCTTATTGCATTAGCTAGTACTTCCAGTAGGATATTGAAAAGGAATAGTGGAGGGGGCATACTTTCACTGTTCCTGACCTTACTGTGAAAGCTTTGAGTTTTTCACTAGTAGGTCTGATGATAACTGTAAGGTTTTTGTATATATTCTTTATCCAGACACTGAAATTTTAAGATTTCAAAATTTGGGACAATTATGTATAGCTTCAAATACTTGGATATTTACTATCATGTCAGAGTACCCACGACTTTCCAAAGCCAGACATCAAGACTCTATTTCCTTTCTTCTAGTTATTTTATTAGAGCCCCAAAGCAAATCTCTGTTCTTAGGAACTATGCTATTTCTCATTTTCTTGCTATATACTCCAGTTTGCATCCTCTCTATAGATGATATGATGCTTTTGTTGTGTATTTTAATTTTCTTGTAAGAGCCCAGTTCAAAAGCCACTTGCACTTGAAATATTCTTTTTTGTTCACTTTTTTATTGTTGTTCAATTACAGCTGCCCCCATTTTTCTCCTATTACTTTCTCCTGCTCTACCCACCCCCACCTCCCAAATGCATTCTTTTTTTAAAAAAAACACCTTTTAAAAATATTTTATTTATTTATTTTTAGAGAGGGAGGAAGGGAGGGGGAAAGAGGAGAGAAACATCAATGTGTGGTTGCCAATCACATGTCCCCTCCGTACTGGGGACCTGGTCTGCAATACAGGTATGTGCCCTGACTAGAAATCAAACTGGCAATCCTTTGGTTTACAGGCTGGTACTCAGTCCACTGAGCCACACTAGCCGGAGCCCACATTCATTCTTCTGTATCTATCTCCAAATAATAATTCAACTGTCCTAAGTTCCTATGTGTTTATTATTTTATTATTATATACAGTGTATTAGACATTATTTTATTCATTTTTGGGGATATAAAGATAACTAAAACATGGCCTGTTCTTTTGTGGCTTATTGTATTTCTAAAAATGTATGTATGTATATGCTTAAAGTTGTGTGGGTTTTTTTCATATTTGCTTCATTTATGTGAATTCATCTTTTAAAATTTATTTTTTGGGGTGTAATATAAAGGAGAGTTGAATGTTCAATCCAGTTTTCATAACATTGATTATATAAGGATTTAAAGAGATTCATGATTTATGACATTAAGGTATAGAAGTTTCAGACTTATATTTGTTAAATATAAAATCTCTAATGGGAACCAGATTTAAGAGGTTATATATTTAAATTCCTCTTAATTTTACTACTATGTTTTTAAAGACGCAAGTGTTCACTACAGGGGAACCCCAGCAATACATCTCTTTATGCATAGGAAGTACTTTTTACATATCTCCTTGTGTCCTCTGAATGAGTTAAGCACAAAAATTTGACAGAGTAAAGGATCCAAAAACAAGTAGGTTATTGATATTAAAAGCATAGCCAGATGTAAGAGGTTGTCATAAAAAAGACTTTTAAAAGAATACATTTTCCACGAGTATTTTTCTTGGTAAATAGAAGAAAAGAATATTGTTCTCTAGATTCTCTAGAGAATCTAAGTGTCTATCTCATATTCGGAAATCAATGTGCACGAACACTAGGGTGTTATTAAGAAAGTCATTAATTACTGTCCTGCTTGTTTTTCTGTTAGGAAGGATATTCATTCATTTGCTCTCTCTGACTGACAAGTAGTAATAACTCTAATAAGCTAATGAGACATCAGTTAACTAAATGTGATTTTAAGTTAATAAAAGTGTAAACATGATTTTAATGAGTTTTTATGCTAATAGAGTTTCCCTATTTATGGGCCAGTGTTGGTGGTATACTTAGAGGGATGAATATAAGATTGGTTTCTGGGTTCAGCTCTGTGGTTTACCAGCTCTGCAGCCACAATCAAGCTGTATCTGCTCTCTAAGCTAAGGTCTCAATGCTTGCCCCATGGAGTTATGATGAGGCTCAGTGAAATAACCGACATTGACATTGTGGTTTTTTTAAGGTGTTATTTTAGTGTATGAAAATAAAATGTAGAAATCTGTGAAGTACTTATAATTGGGTGCCTTTTTAGCCTTGTTTTTGCCCCTTTTCACATGTCCACCTTCGTTTCAATTTCTTTTTCATTTCCATTCACCCATTCACACAAGAAACATTTATTGGCCATCTATTACATGTCAAACTCTATGCTAAAGTCACCTTAGCTCCTTCAATCCAATGCACTTTTTTTTTTCATTTCCCAAGTGTTAGCTAACTAACTTGATAAAAAAATATATACCCATGGCCTTCTCTAGGTGACCTTTCACAATTAATACACTGTGTGGGGCTTTCTAGGGTTATGGCTCATTTTTGAAAAATTTATATATATATATTTTTAAATATTTTTATTTATTTATTTACTTTTAGAGAGAGGGGATGGGAAGGAGGAAGAGAGGAAGAGGAACATCAATGTGTGGTTGCCTCTCGTGAGTCCCCTGCTGGGAACTGGCCTGCAACCCAGGCATGTGCCCCAACTGGGAATTGAACCTTGACCTTTTGGTTCGCAGGCCCGCGCTCAATCCACTGAGCCACACCAGCCAGGGCAATATTTTTATTAGCTTTTCACCTGGCTATCAAAAATATTTTCACTACCATTAAAACACTTGTGTAGACTGCCCATTTATTCTGGTTATAATGAGTCAGTTGCTGATTTCTGATTAATAATAAAGGATGTGGCAAAAGTAGGTTTACAGTTCATAAAAAATAATACAATAATTAATAAATAATACAAGAATAAATTCAGTGTTTTGTGTACTCACCACTGTAAGCCTGCTTTTGCCACACCTGTATAAAACACAGAGCCTCTCTTTGACATCAGAAAACTGGAGTACAGACCGATAAGGATACAACTAAATTCATGGTGCTATAAAGAGTCTAGATAGAATCCTCCTCATTTCCCTCTTCCAGTTTAATCGCCAAGTCAGAGAGAGGGAGTATGTTCTGTCCATGATCACTTGACGTATTACAGGTAGAGTCAGTTCCTCCTTATCCAATACTCATTAACGCTAAAATCTACATTCGTGAGGTTTTGATAATTGCTGGCACAAGAACATGCTACAGGAATTAGTGGACGCGTAAGGGGAAAATACAGTAGTTTGGGAAATTATTTGGCCTCCCATGTTGATGTTTTTCCTTAATTAATGTTTAACATGTATATCTTGTCAGTCTGGTATTTTCCTGTGTGAAACTGGATAAGAAAAAGTAGCATATAGCAAGTGTTTTCATCCTGCTTGATTAGCATTTTCATTTTCATTATGACTTTAATATTGTTCTGTTCTGAAACATGAGTAATTTCCATTACTTTCTTGATTGGTCTCTTTAGCATTGCTGTTTCCTAGAGTCAGGAAGCAAGCCTTTCATCTCTAAGACTTATAATCCCTCAGCCAGTACACATGTGTAGTGGGCCTTTGATATATGAATCATTCCAGTCATAAACCAAGTTAATATCCTTTACTCTATCTGCATTTTGATGGTTTTATTCTTGAGCCTAAGAGCACATAATATAATTACTTTCAGAGAGGGAGGAAAAGGGATTAGTTAGTTTTCATAAACAACTAGACTGTCTTTTTTTTTCTTCCCCTTCCAAGATTGACAAGGAAAAATTGTTTATATTCATTTTTAATAGACGCTCATAAGATTTAGCTCTCCATAGATGACCAGATAATTCTCCTTTATTTCTAAACTGCTCAAAGTAATCACTGGTTAGGTGGGCTGTCTGTATTTCATGGCACACATCAAAACAAAGGCAATGCATACATTTGATTTCCATCTGTCGCCTTCAGAAAGCTCCTTGGTATTTTCAGACAGTGCTTTTCTTTACCCTAAGTGCCCCCACTTCCCTCACCAATAAAAGAAAAAGAGTAAGAAATCTCAAGTATAAAAAATATCTGATGTGATCCATGGATGAAATGTTAAGGTGGAAGAAGAGAGAACTAGTGAGCAGGAGCAAAATTGGGTTCACTCCTCACTCCATTCCTCTCCAGCTGTGTGAGCATTCTATTTTAGGTTCATAGACTCTTACGCTTAGAAGAGATCTCAGCGAATATCTTTTTATTTCTCCTCTTCTGCCCAATTTTACAGATGAAGTGAGTGAGGTCAAGAAGGGTAAAGTAACATCTCAATGTGCACAATTTTCATCAGCAGTGTAACTGGTGACAGCTATTTTCCATTTGTTCCCATATCTTGCACATGCTTTCCTTGATACTGTGCTGGAACACGCTTAACTAGCTTACTACTTAAGTTTATTCAAATTTATGTAAAGAGCACATGTGTCAAATTTTTTAGAATGGAAACTTACATAAGTTGAAAATAGCCTGTTAATGAACTATTGCCTGGTAATAAAGAAATTATCTTAAAAGGCAATAATATTTGTGCTACTGAACATGCCCTAAGAGGAGTTGAGTAAAGCAATATAAAATTTCTCCTTGAGCATCAACATTAGATGTTGATAGTATTTATCTCTTCATTATAAGTAATTAGGGTTTCCCAAAAGCATCTTGGTTGTTTACATACGTCTGGCTATTTCAATGAAGCTATTGGTTATTGTAAGCTTCAGAAATTTGGGAAACATCAGATTTAAAGATATGATTTTTTTGAACTTTTATTATATCCCAGATATCTTGATTTCAACTCAGTTTTCCTTTCCAATATCCTTGGAAAATGGTCAGGTCCTTGTCTTTGGAACTGATTTATTTTTTCTGGATTAACTCTGGGTCCTTCCTTCTACTCAAAAGTTATTAAAAAACTATAGAATTAAGAAATCTGTTCACAGCAAATATGGAGATATTATAAAAGCTAAAATTTAAAAGAACATTACCCCTAATGTCCTAGTAGATTGGCATTGAGAACACCCTGAAGGAGACTGTAAAGAACATAATCTTCCTTCTCCCATGAACACCTTCCCCATCTGTCCTGATTGGTCAGCTCAGGTACTATGGGGGTCCCTTGGACAGTAAAGAAACCTGTAGCTTTCCATCCACTGTTTTCAAATGCAAGGACTAAGAAGTCTCTTTTGATTTCTATGATGCTTACTTCAGAGTATTTTATGAAAGCTTGGCAAGAAAGAAAATGTAACAAGAACACACTGCTCTTCAAATGATGATATATCTGTAATTAAATTTCATATAATTCAGACTTTCATAGTTTCATCCCCAATTAAAAAACTCCAACTGGATATTAAATACTTTTTAAAGATTAATAAAAGGAAACACATGATACATAGTTAAAATTGATCTCCTGGTTCTGAGGTTAATAGTAACTATTCACAGTGTTTTATGTAGACACAAAGAATACAGAAATAAAAACAAAAATAGCACTAAAAGTATAGTTTTCTTTCATATTAGGACTTTCCAAAAAAGTTTCTAGAGAATTGCACATGTACTTTCAAAGTAGACTGTGTTTGGCCAAATCACAGCAAGCAATAAAAGCAGTAATTCATTACTATTCTATTTAGATAACTAGTTCCAAGGGAAATATTTTTTTAAAGTTACCTTTTTTTTATTGCTAGTAATTGTATATTTCATCAAACAATAACAGAAACCCCAAGGATCCCATATCTGATCTCTATTTGCTGGGGAAACTCAAAAGTTTAGCCTTAGTAGAGAGTCTTAAGTGACTAATGCACATGGAAAGCTGTTATTCCAAGGACTGGAATGCACAACCATGTGACTCCAGGACAAGCAGTTCAACCTTTGTGCACCAGGGAGTCTGCAAGCCATTGTGTTTCATGGAGGGAATGACCTGGACACAGATGAAGAATTGTTGATCAACAGATAAAGAAGTAGTACAAAAATCACCCCACTGCAACTCTCATCCAGGTAACCCTTTCCCCCCGCAAACCCCTTACTTATCCTTTCTTCTCCTTATGAGAAGGTTCACTTGAGATGAGGTGTTAAGATAGTTTTTGAGGGCATATAACCTACAGTCTTCTCAGATCACTATCATCTGAATAAAACCCTCATAAAGATTGAATCCTTGTCTCTACTTACTGGTTCTGGTAGTGACAGGCAGCACTAATGTCAACTTTTCCAGTTTCACATTCCTGAGGCAAAGTCCACTCAGTAGACACTGATTTTTTTTCCCTAAAACTTAGCCCACTGTCATATTAAATTATTATTTTCTATAACTAGTCCTTATTTTATATATTATAAAACTGGATATTTGTCTTCACAAATATGGCTTCTAAAAATTAATCTATAATTTTACTCTGATTTGGGGGAAAGCCTCAAAAGTCTGAATTCAGGAACAATTCTGAAAAGCTGATATGTAGCCTTATTCAAATTCATAAGCGCTTTAATAGGAGAGACTTACATCCATGGGCAAAGCAGCTGCTCCCAGTGGTGGCTGAGGCAGGCTGGCCAGGAAGCATCCACACCCCTCTCAGGACAGGATCCCTTTTTATAGGGGTTAATAGTAAAACTAGATGGTGGGTAGTCCTGTAGATCACCAGAAAGAACAATGCATTCCTGAGTTAGAAGATAAGATCAGGCAGTTACCACACTCTCTACATTCATTAACCTTTTTCCTGGGGGCATGGCATTTATCTTTGAACCACATTCTGGCTTTTCTGGTAGTCAGCCAAGCCTGAGGCTACAGAGATTAAACAGTTACAGAGGGTTAAACAGTGAATCCAACATTTCCCAGGTGCCTTTGCTGCTGGAGCTATATTGCATCTCTAAATGAGTTCCCTTATACTCTGTATCCTAGTTTGTGTTAAAGAAAGAGTGCTTAAGGCTGTCAAATTGTCACAGTAAACTAAATAGACTCAAAATGGGGAAAAATGTTATAAAATGCTGTCAAGTTTACTTTGATGGTTCACATTTAGAATGTTATTCTTGAAGGAAAGTAAGAAATATGAAGCCTGGACTGTTTTACTTATTAATTCCATCTGTATCTGACATTCTTAACAGCTAAATGAATTGCTAATCACCATCATGTATGAATGAGATTTTTCGTCTCCTGACCAGTTTAAAAATGCTCTGCACCATCAAATATTGTTACACAATAAGCTCTAAATACTAGCTGAAAAAGAATGGTGGCATTTCATCTCTCTATTGTTTATAGTAATCTCTCACCTTCAGGATTCTACATCTTGTTCTATTTCTAACACTCCCATTTAAAATCTCTGCCCGAGGCATTATAAAATGTGGTGTTCATCTAAGCCTTTAAAAAAACCCTCACATTTTTCAGTGACATCTTTGAAATAGCCCTCTACTATTCTTTACAATTAATTGACTCTGATTTTTCTCTTCAATCATTTAAACATTGCCTACTTTAGTTGAAATAAAGCCTTTATAAAAATTTAAATTTAAGAGCAACCATACATCAAATGCAAAACAAGAATTTATTTTGTTCTTGCTTCAAAATGAGGATTCTATATGCCTTTTTGAAATAGATAGGCAATTAGTGGACTCTGCTGGCCATATGTGGGACTGCCAACATCCATTCCAGTTCTGACTCCAAGGCAAGTTCAATGGTAAAAAGTACACATGCTAGGGGTGTTCCTTTCCACTCAATTCTTAGTACCTGAGGACAGAATCCGTGATCATTATTCTTTTACCACAACCCTTGGCACAGTGTCTGACCCAAAGCAGGAACCCTATAAATCCTTGGTACATAACTTAATTAAATAACCCTAAAAACTAATATTGATTTCAGTATGAATATTTAAAATTTTATATGTTATGTAAAAATGGTCAAGTTCCTTACTAAACAGCATACATGTTGGTTTTTTTAGAATGTCCCATGATAGTTTAATGTAAGTTTGATGGAGTTGGATTTTTTTTGAACTGTTAAGAAAGCTGGCTGTCTATGATCATCTTCTCAGGGAAAAATGGCACACCCTCCAGATGCAACTCTATGATTGATATTCATGCCTAGAAAGAGAAAAATTCCGTCCATTATCCAGTATTTCATTCTTAGGGTTTGAAAGACCTAGCTTTATGAAAATCAGCCCATATGGAAATATTCTGATGTTTAGAGCTGTGAAGGAAAGTTGTATCCAAAATAATGTGAATGGGTAACTTGATGGTATTATCAGAATCACCTAGATACTGGGCCATGCTTTCATTTTGTGAGTGGAAGAATTGGCATCTCCAGGGTTCTACAACTGCCACTCAGTGTGATCCATTAATTTAGGTTCCCACCTGGTTTACTGTCGTTGCACTAGAGGAGAACATGCTAATCTCTGGGCGGGTGTGCTGGAAAGCCTCAGAGCACTCTTCCTAAGCACGTGCTTTGGCACTTTGGGCCCACAAGATAACCATAATAAGCTAAATCTCTTATCCTTTTTATGAACTCTGGCCTATTTGAGTGGCTTTCCACTTTACATAAAGCAACTTGAAGTAATAATAGAAAGTTATTACAAAAAGTATGCCTCCATTTTAAAATTCTCAAGTTTGTTTTCAACAATTATATCAGGAAAATCACGAATCTAATGCTGTGTGAGTTGTGAGGAGTTTGGATATTGTTTGAGCTAGGAAGGTTCTGCTTTTTTTTTCTTTTTTTTTTACAACATAGTACACATATTTATTGGCCCAGTGTGTACCATTAGGTAGAAAGGAAACTTGAGACAGACCACCGCCAGTCCTTACAGCCTAACTTGGGCACCCAAGGGTGACAACAGTAATTAGTTTGCATGACAGGCTAATAGTACTCCTGGGAGTCACAGTGGTGGTACACATACAAATTATGATATCTGGAATCCATATTTCTTCTAACATGAGGGGGGAATAAGGCTACCTGACATTTGAAGGTGTTTCAGTATGGATTGAAAACTTATCCCAAAATAAGTGGAGCCATGCATGTTTCCTTCAGTCGCATAGAAAATGACAGATGACTTGGAATGAGACCATGAAGTATATACAGCCTTGAAATGTTACCCAGTCTTAACCAAAGTAACTCTTATCATCAGTGTCCCAGAGAACAGGTGTGTTTGGTAAGGGAGTTAAATTAAAACATTATACTATATATTATATATAATATGAATATTATATATATATAAATACTAGGACTGTTGAGAAATTAAACTGATTATGGGAACCTACTTAAAAGAATATGAAGACTTGAATCAGTGTTGAGGACTGAGTCCTATATTGCATCAAAAAGAAAGTGAGCACCCTTACCGAGTGTGTCATGCAGTCCACTGTCAGTGTCCAAGTCATGGTAGAGGGATGGTGGCAGTAGAGGATCCAAGGTATAAGAGTTGAAGTCCTTATTTTCTCCCCTCAGACGAGATGGTATCTAAAGTAGACATTTTCTTCTTGGGGCCATATGTTAATGGGTACATTTGCAACCATGAACATACCTAGCGCAAAGCAACCAAGACATGAGGTAGGCCAAATCATATCCCGTGGAGTGGTTGAAATATTGAGAATATTTAATAATACTTATTGCGCTTATAAAATATTTTCTGGTCTCTGAAAAACATGAGCCATGGGAATCCAGATTATCAAGACTAAATTTCTGACTTATCTGGAGCAAATTCTGTCCTGCTCTGTGTAATCCTACCTCCCAATGGGACTCTTATGACAACTAAATCCAACATAACTCCACTCACTGTGTAGGTACTAAAAGTATTTTTGACATTACTATTTAAAGGATTACTGTGTTGTCCTTAATTCCATATTTTATTGGCCGTTTCTTGATACCAATGGCTCCCTATTTGAAATGACAAACATCTCAATGCCTTTCTACAACTCAATGTATTTTTACAATGGTATATAATGTGTACACGGGTTTGTTTTGTGGATAAAAATAACTGCAGGTGATCATAAATACATGTTGGATCTACACTTAGTACAGCAACACAAATTAAAGCTGTGCCTTTCATTTTTAAAATGAACCTTGAGGAAAAAATTTCTCCACTCACGGCCTTATTCCTTAGGAAAATCAAGTGGTCTCCCCTTTAAGTTTTAAACCATTGTGATCTGTGATTTCATAAAAAAAAATTCATAAAGTAAGCACATGGGGAGCGAATACCATTAGAAACCTTTTTTGAGTGCAAAGACCCTTCTTGTTGCCTGCATTATTTTTTTAATGTGTTAATATATTTTAATTGTGTTTTGGGAAAGCTGTATGTACACACATGTGTGTGTGCATGTAAGAGACAATGAGAATGAGAAAATAAGAAGAGAATTTCCTGCTGAAAAGCCCATAATCACTTGTTTCATTCTGGTTAGCTTGTAAGAAAATCATAAAATTAGTAACCATATGATTCTTTCTTTACTAAGTGAAAATTTGCTGGCTAGGACTTTGATTTTCCTTTACCATATAAAGTTTCTGTATTTGCCCTGGCTGGTGTGGCTCAGTGGATTGAGTGCCGCCTGCGAACCAAAGGGTCACCAGTTTGATTCCTAATCAGGGCACATGCCTGGGTTGCAGGCCAGCTCCCCTATAGAAGGCATGTGAGAAGCAACCACACATGGATGTTTTTCTCCCTCTCTTTCTCCTTCCCATCCCCTCTGTCTAAAAAGAAATAAAAATAAAAAATCTAAAAAATAATTTTTTTGTATTAAATGAGATTGAAATGTGATTTTACCAGTTTGTCCTGAAAATTAATGCTAAAACACCAGAGATGACCACGGGAGCCCACTGGTGCCATTTTCAGGGTGCTTAAAGGCTCAGCGTTATCCTATGTCCATGTGACAAGCAGACTAAAAAGGATCAGAAAATGTTTTCATCTAATTTTCTTATTTTCAGGGGAATCTGTCTCCTATCCAGTTTGTACGTTTCTCTGTATCCCTGTCATTTGTTTAGGGCTTTGTTATGTTACTTGTGCAAATATGTGGTGTCAGGGCCGTCACTGGTGCTAGAAGCAGCGAAGGGGAAGAGGTACCTGGGCCGCTGCAACAATCCTGTCTCATTTCACAGGGCCTGTGCTGCTGTCTCTTGGGCTCACTGTCATGGAAGCCAAAAAGGATGGACAGAAATAATAAATATTTTTGAAGAGGTCATCATTCGTCAGAATAATGGGCATAAATGAGAAAGTCTTGCATATATAGGATACTTTATAATTTATGTTGCTTTTCATGGGTGAGATGTTGACCTACTTGGATTTAAGAAGAGTATTTCAGAAAGTGAGTGGGGATTCGAATTTTTCAGAATCCAGTCATCAGTATACAGTGTAAAGTGCATATTATAGGTCTGTTAAATAATTAGTTTATTTTTCTTTTAAAACATGGTTGTTTTACACATATTTTACATATATTTTACCCTTTAAAAGAGTTTTTATACATATAGAACTTTTTGAAGCATAAAACTTCATGTCAGCTGCAACTTATATACTGTCTTATTTCCATATTACTGAGAAATGTATTATGTGTATAATAATTATAAAATTTTGACCTCTGTGCTTGTTCTTAGAGAAGCGATATGGATAAAATGTAAAGTTCACGCAAAATACTTTAAATACTTCATCTTTCTCAGGACTATGTAAATGAACAAACAAACAAACAAACAGCTTTGTCTTGAGTCTCATAAACCATTTACGCTATATAAGGTGTTTCCCATGCTTTTCTTCAACCTTCCCTCAACAACCAAATGTGGAAAACTCCCTGAACTTCTGTGCTTCGCATAGACTTTTCCCTCTCTCTCCTTGCACCTGAGTGTCAAATGCAGAAGTCCTTATTAATAGATCTCGATGAAAGGAAAGAAGAGTGGCAGGAACTTGGTAGCCAACTCAGAATCTTCTTCAGAGTGTATTAGTTTGCTGGGGCTGCCATAACAAAACACATGCCTATGTAATAAAATACTGCAGACTGGGTTGTTTAAACAGTTAAAATTAATTTTCTCACAGTTTGGGGTGCTGGAAGTCCAACATCAAGGTGCCAGTGAGGTTAGTTTCTCCTGAGACGTCTTTGCTTGGCTTGCAGGTGTTTGCCTACTTGCTACCTCTTCACTTGGTTGTCTCTCTGTGCACTCCTACCCCTGGTGTCCCTCTGTGCATCCTAATCGCTCCTTATAAGGAAATTGGGTTCAGATAGGCTCATTTTTATTTAATTAACTCTTTAAAGGCCATATATGCAAACATAGTTACATTCTGAGGTACTGTTGCTAAAAGAAAAATGAAAAGAAATAAAAATAAAATTCAGAAGACCAATAATCTCTCTCTTTCTTTGTTTCTTTCTTTTTATTGTTGTTCAAGTACAGTTGTCTCCATTTACCACCTCATACCACTCTCCCCTGGCTCACCCACGCCCACCTCCCACCCTCAGTCCTACTGCCCTGTGGCTTTGTCCATGGGTATTTTATATATGTTCCTTGACAACCCTTCCCCTTCTTTCTCCCATTATACCCTCCTCCTTCCCCCCGGTTACTGATAGTTTGTTCTTTATTTCAATGTCTGTGGTTATGTTCTGCCTGTTCATTTGTTTTGTTGATTAGGTTCTACTTACAGGTGAGATCATATGGTATATCCCTTTCACCTCTGACTTATTTCACTTAGAATAATGCTCTCCAGCTCCATCCATGCTGTCATGAAGAATGGGTGGAACTTCTTTCTTTCTGCTGTGTAGTATTTCATTGTGTAAATGTACCACAGTTTCTTAATCCACTCATTTACTGATGGGCACTTAGGATGCTTCCAGCACTTGGCTATTGTAAATTGTGCTGCTGTGAACATTGGGGGTGCATAACCTCTCTTTCTAAGTCACACCAAGACCAAAGCCTATTCCAACCAAGTCACCACCGCTCCACCTAGTGGTAATATTCTCTAATTGGAGGTTCAGTACCACCTCTGGAAAACAACTTAAACAGGAGAATAGTTCCAGTCTTTAATCCCACAGTAATCTTAGGAAAGGCCAGAAGAGCATTCTCCTAAATGCATTAGGTCCTGCGGAGCATGGACATGGAGGTGCTATCCTAGAATTCATTCCGTTCAACCATCTTTTAGGTCAGACTATCTCGTTAGTGACTCTTTGAACCTTAGGTTTCATTCAGAGAATCCCAGAAATATTGAATATTAGAATATTATATAAATTGATTATTGAATTAATAAAATATTTCCTTCCCTTCCCTTCCTTCATTCATTCTCTACCTCCTGTGTTCCAATGCATCACTCAAGGGTCAAATACAGCCTCTTCCAGGAAGATCTTCTTGACTTGGATCCTTACTCAACAGAGATTTTATTACTCGATCATATGTCTCGCAACATTTGAACTCTGACCACAAGGACTGTCTGTTAATTTCTATATCATTAGCTGATTAGAGCGCATACAAAATTTAAATGTTTGATGAAAGAATATATGGATTATATAATTATTTCACTGAGTATCTGGGAATTAAATACCAAATATGCTATTTTGTCAACGTCACATTAACCTTCCCTTGCTCCACCTACTTTGGCTGTCCCATCTATAGCTTATTTTCATATAAAATATACATCGAACTTGAAAATACGGCAAACACATGCTTACATTTTTCTTGACCTGTTTATGAGAAACTGTTTTAAAAGTTATACTACGTGCATCTGTGCCCTTGCTCAGATAAAGACTGTATGTGTCAGAAACAGAAACTTGTCTAGTTTTCGACAAGCTTGATAGCTCGTCCACATATTGTTCTGCTCGCCCACACGATTGTTTTAAATACAGCTTTTCAAAAGCCGAATGCTAGAAATTTTCATGCTGATTCCATTAGGGAAAATGGTCAGATTCTATTCAGGCTGAATACAAGCTAAATTGGCGAGATGCTGTGACACTTTGCTGCTTGGCTTCCAGTGAAGAGAACAGCAGCATTTTGAGCTTGGCTTCCAGTGCTGGGTCTTTCCCTTGTATACAACGGTTCAGAAAACTTCCAGGTTTCTTTTCAGTTTCATCTCTAATAATCCAGACTTCTATTAAGAAGAAAAAAAAAATTGAAACACTAAGCTGCAAATTACCTGTGTCTCCAAAGAGCAAGAACTCTCGCTGAGCATCTTTGACACACTTCAGGGGAAGCCAAAGGCAAATACTAACTGCTTTTCAATAACTGAACCTCAAACTTTGTTTTTCTTTGGCCCCTGAAAACAGTCTGATCTATGCTAATTCATCTTCTAATCTTTTTTTTCATTTTCACTTTCATTGTCAACATTTTAAAATATTTTATTGTACTTTTATTGGCATTTTGCCTATCAATAAATATGAATAACTTATTTATTTTTTCCACCCATTCCCCCACCCCTGTCCCTTTGGTAATCTATATCTATAGAGCCCCAACTTTGAAACTAAAGCTGTAGGCAGGTTAAGAAAATTTGAGGTTAACAGGAAAGGAGATATGACTCACCCTAGGCAATGGCTTTTTAATTATTTTTAAATTTTTCAACCCAGTTTTTTCTTTTATTTTCTTCTCCTGTTTTTACAAAGGGGTAGAAAAATCAAAATAGGAGATGGATACAAATTATTTCCCTTTCAGATAAAGTAGCATTCCATAAAATAAAATTTAGGAGTAATTGAATTGATGGTTTTTGTGTAAGTGATCTAAAAATAAAATTCTTTATTCATTTGACATTTCCTGAACATGACTTTAATAGAATACATTTATATATACAAAGGAAGTATAGCCTTCTTACTAATCAGGTTAATATGTGCAGAAAAAAGTTATGCAGACTTCACTAAGTATTAAACAACATTTTATATAAGACTTTTTGAAAGAACTGGAGGTATACAGACAAGGACCAAAAGAGGAACTGTGACATTTTACAGTACATCAGAAGAATGGGTTTACTCTTAAATGATTCACAATGTGGTTTTGAAAGAATTAACATAAAAAAGAATCATTAGCATTCTACTTATATCCTCACCGTGTGTTTGCTTTGCTTAATATATGTTAGTGGCTTTTATCAACTTAAAATGTATTTGAATTTCTATGTAATTACTTGTCAGTTCAAGAAAGGAATAGTATCTCTTATAAACATTCTAGAGATAAACATGAAATCTCTATCTTTTGTAAGCTAACTAAGAATGTGGATTCATATCTCTGTTCATTTGTGTATTATAGGCTCCTTGAGAAAATGTATACTTCTATTTATTTAAAAAATGTTTTTCTCTCTCTCTTTTTCATATATGAGTATTTTCTAAAAGAATAAATGATATTATCTTTAGGCAATGAATCTGTTGACCATTAGCTGTAACTTTCAAGTTTCAATGATAAAACAAACAGAATAAGAGAATGTCAGTAGTTGGATTCTGAATATTGTTTCCATGTTGTTTCCATGGAAGCTTTGCTCTGGAAGATTTCTGTACCAGGACTGGTGAAACCTTTCCAAGGGCTGTCTCATCAAACTATTCCGGCCATTTGGAACAGGCTGTATTCATCCACTCATCCTCTCATTCACAAACTTCTGTAGAGAAGCTACCAGTTTCTAGGCACTATGCAGGGGCAAAGCGGAAATAAATGAGAGACCCCGATTTCGAATAAGTTGTACTTAGTAAGAATATATTTGCAAATATATATAATATCTAGTGGTATGATGTTGATTATGACAATTCATCCCCTGGAGACTTTGATTTCTTTGTAAAATGGAGGTTCGGGCTAAATATATACTCCAAGGCTTCTATGTTCATCATAAGGGACAAAGCATGTGGCCTTCATTTGATTTTAGTACCTTTTATGAAATCAAGTAAGTGTCCTTGTCACGTCTACGTCTGAATGATAGCACAGTCAAAACATGAGAGAGGTAAATTGTATTCAGTAATCTTCAGAGACATTCATAAAGTAAACTAGGCCCCTCTCTCTGCATCCCTCTTGAGTGGTGACTTATTCATCATCATAGCAAGAAGATTTGCAGCAGATTTTTAAAATCACAACTCTAGCTTTTTACTTCTACCAAGACTGTTTGTGTAGCAGTTTACTCTTTCAGCCATTGAAATAAAAGTGTCTGGTGAGACAGAACATGCAGGCTTGATTGAGACGGAGCAGAACACACCTGTGAGAGGCGGTTTTATAGCTCTGCTAGGGGTATAAAGTTGAGTCTTGGTCTACTCACACCCACTGGGTGCCTGCAGGCTACCAGTTATTTTTCTTTGTTTTTTTTTTTTTAATTTTCATTTGTTTCAGATTAATAAAAGGATCAGCAGTGTCTGTTATACTTCCCAGCAACTTCACAGCAATCCTGCATCATGGGTGCATCCCAGCCTGCATTTCTCATTCATTGACCATGACAGGAGCTCCTTGCTGAGAAAGGTTTCAGTCACTGAGCATTGGAATCCCCGCCAGGAAGATGTTTAAATGAAACTGTAATTTGAACCCAATGAGCAAGCACCAAAAGCAAATTCTGGATTTGTTTCTCCTCGGTGACAGAAGAGATGGCACAGTAGCATGCCTACAGTGACATATTACCCCCCAAAAAAGCCCTTAACGGCACTTTCACAGGTGAAATGTCGTCACTGTCTGGAAAGCCCACCATGTTTTATGTTTATGCCAGCTTTGACTGGAAATTCAAATTGCAAAGAACAAGAGGTTTTGAGTCCCCTGGATTTAGGGATTGATCCAAATCATGGAAAGGCTGAAAATGAAACAAGGAGAGTCCCACGACATATAGGATGATAATTTTCTAAGTACTGAGTACCAAGTTTATTTTGGTGGCCTCATTACCAGGACATGAGCAATGGGGCAAGTGAAGTAATAAGATTTATTTTCACTCCCTCCTTCACTCAACTAGTCCATTCACAGTTGTTTAAATAATGAGGGTCTCATTGATTTCTTCCCTCAGTAATTTTTCACAGAAAGTGCCATTCTTTTATATGGGATCAAGGGATCTTATTCTCATAGGCATGAGGCTTTTGCTTGTCGTGTGTGCCTGTGTAAGTAAATTCCCATTTCAGAGTCTAAGATTTATCACATTTAGTATAGAACTGTTCTTGCAGCTGTACTCTGTATTAGATGTCTGAAAGCCACATTTAGCTAGTAGATTAATTTAACTTGACCAAGAGGATTTTCCCTTTAGTTTAATTTACTGTTTGAAACAGTAATACATGCATAGAGAAAAGTAACTTTATTTCTTACAGCTTTATTCTCCAACCATGCTGATCCCTACCCAGAAGGCAAACACTATTGCCAACTCCTTGTGTGTTCTTCAAGAGACTTTCTAAAATAATTTAAAAAATATCCATTTGTATGTGTGTGCATATATGTACATATTTAACACAAATGGTAGCATGTTGTGAACGAATGCTTTTGTGCTTGCATTATGCGTGCGTATATTTAATACAAATAGTAGTATGTACGAATGCACACAGATTACTTCCTTCATTTAACAATGCATCTGGGAGATTTTTCCATAGCAATTCGTGATGAGCTGCTTTATTATTTTCAGCAGCTGTATAATATTTCATTGTGTGGACATGCTGGACTTTATTAACCAATCCCCTAATGAAGGACATTTCGTTGTTTTCAGTAGTTAGATGTTACATATCTACCATGGCTATAATCTTGAATGTACTGCATTTTGCACACGTGC
>PVKM010020195.1:0-23551 GCA_004027735.1 Carollia perspicillata | reverse complement strand
TAAATATATTCAGAGCCCTGAAGTTATATATTTAACAAGTATATAACTTGGAAAATTGCTTAGTCTAAGACTCTGGGACATCTAAAAAGTGGGGGCAAAAATACTCCTAAGTTGTAAATTGTTGTGAGTATCAAATGAGATAGCTCACCTGAAGCTCCTGGCAGACACCTACACAGGATGATAACTTAATCAATATTAGCTTCTTTCATTTTTTAGTATCAAACATGACAGATTAGAGTCAGAATTCCAAATGTCAATTTTGTTTTTTAGGTCCAAGTCTGACATTCTTTTGGCCACAGCTCAGCTGTCATCTGATGGTAACACTGCCATGAGGAAGAAGTGAGACCTTGAGAAATTTGTTTCCTTTCTCTGGGGTCTTCCTCACCTTTGCAATTGGATGTTGATGCTTGGGGCTGGATTTGGTGAGCTCCGAGGTTGCTTCTAGCTCTGGGATACTGTTCATTTGTTCATTCAGTCACACATGCATTCCTTCCTGATTACATGCAATGTAAAATGAGTGGCCTTGGTATCATACTAGATTCACAGATGGTCCTGTCCAAAAGACAGTTTAGAAAATATGTTTGCATAATACAATGCACAATCAGCTAGAAAATGAAAGTGCTATTAGCAGGAGAAGTCTTTGGGGCTTCAGAAGGAAGTAATCCACTTTACCATGTGAAATTAGGGGAGGCTAAGTGGGAAATAGAGCTTCCAGGTCGGGCCTTGAAAATCAAGTGGACTGGGGGAATAATAGAGAATGAACTTGGAGAGGGAGGGAGGCAGGCCCATATCTTGAGGGCTTCAGATACATATCATGTACAAATATACATAACAACACAGAGAAGTGGTAGATAGTCCAGGGAGGCAAAGCCTGAGGTAGGATAGATTTGTGAAAAGGGAGATAGGAAGGAAGAAGGAAAGAAGGAAGAGCCAGAGAAAATTTAGCACTTCCAATGATGAAATCTGGAGGTTAAAAATTGGTATAATATTGTTCATGAGCCCCATGGAAGAACAGGCAGGAGAAGAGTGGGTTGATCAAGTTCTAACTGAGGAACAGCTAAGCATGTGTTCATTGGACATCAGATCATGATAGCCAGGAGGAAGCAAACACAAGGAGCTGATTCTCGGCATGGATACCAGGACTAATTGCATATAAGGTGCTTATTTGCTCATTAATTTCTTCCTTGAGTATCCATCAGCTGCCTCCTCCTTCCACCAGGGCCTATTTAGGATTGTGTGTGCAAAGATGAAATTAAGCACTCCATCTTTGGCTTTTGAGTAGTTTGGATCTTAGCCATAATAATCTAGGCTTCAGAGTGGAAGAAATGGGCTATCAGGAGGAACCCTGTGCTCTGGCTCATAGTTTTATAGTTCTGGGAGGGGGTTTTGGTCTGTGTCTATGGCAGACCAACTCACCACTACTCAGGGTACATGGACTGCATTCACAGACCATTATGCAAGTCCTGGGCAGCTCTGGGTAGATGAAGGTGAACAGAGGACTCAAGCCAGTGCTGGCGGCCATTATTAATTTGTTTTTTCCAAAAGCAGCTATCAGTGATGTGGCAAGACTACTATTAACCAAAGGCAGAAGAGAGGAAGGAGGGCCTGATGGAAGTGAGGTGCAAAGGAGAAAAATGAGAAAGGGGAGTGGGGATGTTCTTCTCCCTGCAATGTGCTCCCAGACTGTCCTGAACTTGTGGTTTCTGTTGTCATCATCTTCCCTCCTTATAACACAGGAATCTGAAGTCAAGCTAAACACTTATTATTTGATTTGATGATAAGCATGAATAAGATTTTTTGTAGGATTTTTTGTAGGGGGATGAGAGATGTGATTTAGCAGAAACATCAAACTTATAGAAAGATAAAAAGTCTAGTAGGGATAAGGTGCAGAATTAGAGCTGGAGCTTAAAATATTCTGTAATTGAAAAAAAAAAAATTAAAAGGGCATACCCATCCAGCTCTCTTTGTCAGAGTCCCAAATCCCAGGGGACCAATAGTCATGCAGTTCACTTGCTACCTGAGGTGGCCAGGAACAGAAAGGGGCAAAATGTGAGTTCAAAAACAGTCCTTTGTGTCTCAATTATAAAGTCAATATTGAAAATCAGGATCTAGGAAGAACCTAGAATAACCAGTTAACGATGAGCAATATCCAACCTGGATTGGAGCTCAAGTGTATCATGCCCAATGTGTGAGAATTTTGCAAGTTCCCTAATTCTTCTGTTAGAGTTCTGCTCAAATTCATGTAGCAGAAGCACAATTGAATCGCTTAAACAATTAAATATTTGTTTTCTCACACAAATGGAAGTTCTGAAATAGCTGTTCAGGCTGGCACAATGGCTTTCAATGTCACTTGTGTCCCAGGTTCCTGTCTTTCCATGCTACCACCCTTAGGTGGGGATTTTGTCCTCTTGCTTACTGCCTCTTGTTTGTAGTAGGCTGCTCTCCTCCAACCTCATGTCTGCATTCCAGGAAAACAGAAGGAAAGAAACAAACAAGGTGGCACTAGACCTGGGAGTCAAAGCCTATACTGAAACCCCCAGCTAAGTGCAGGTAGTCAGTCACCTTTAGCTTCAAGGTTGCTAGATAGGCCACTGGGTTCATTATTGCCCTGAACAAGTTATTCTGTTGGTGAATAAGCAGGGGAACAAATGATGAACAGGCACTTAGAAGTGCCTTCCTTATCTGCACAATGATCAGGTGATAATCCATTCAATGAGTTGAGCATAGCACTTGGCACTATAGAACACTATAATGATAGCTGTGAATATGAATTCTCCTCCTTAGCTGTCTCTAAGAGAGCCTGAATGTATTCCTGGGTGACTACTTAACCAAAACTGAAGGGAATTTTTATTTTGAGAAGAATGTTTTGGGGGATATTTATATGTCCACACTCATTTAGTATGGATACATACATTAAATGTGCAACTTTTTGTACATTAAGTATACATTCATACATTTGGTGGGGCAGAGTGTTGGTTGAAAATATTTCCTCACTTGAACTGCTGCACTGATCCAGAAATTTGTGGCCTTTGTTTTAAAATAAATTTATATTATAAAATAGTTTCATATTCACAAAATGTGACAATAGTATAGAGAGCTACCACATACTCCACACTAAATTTCTTCTATTATTAATATTTTAAGTTAATGTGGTACATTTGTCAAAATTAATAAACTAATATTGATACCTTAGGTTTACCTAAAGTCCACACTTCATTCACATCATCTTTGTTTTACCTAATGTCCTTTTTTCTGTTCCATGACCCTATTCAGGACATTACATTATGCTTAGTCATCATGTCTCCATAGGCTCCTCTTGGTTATAATAGATTCTTTGACTTTCTTTGTTTTTTAAATTCTCACCTGAGGATATGTTTGTTGATTGACTGATTGATTGACTGAGAGAGAGAGAGATCAGTTGGTTGCCTCCTGAACATGCCCAGATTGAACCCTTAGCCTTTTGGTAGATGGGATAATGCTCCAACTGACTGAGGCACCCAACCAAGGCAAGACTTTCTCTGTTTTTAATGATCTTGACAGTTTTAAAGAGAACTGATAGGGTCTATATTAGGATTTTAGGGTGCTTCTCTACTGGGATTTGTGTAATGCTTTTCTCCAGAGTAGGCAAGGGATTTTGGGTTCTTGGGAAGAATATCACAGAAATAGTGAGCAATTCTCATCACATTATATAAATGGTACATGACAGCAACACAATATCACTGTTGATGTTGACCTTGATCACCCAGATGAAAAAATATTTCTCAGGCTTCTCTATTGTAAAATTGCTCTTTTTCTCCCTTTAGATATAGAGCTCTTTGAAAGGAGGAAAGTCATTATGTGGAACACACACTTAAGACAAGGAAAGTTATGCTCCACCTTCTTGAGGATTATTTACATAATTTATTTGGAATCTCTGTGGGAGACTTGTTTTTTTCTTCATTTATTTATTCAATCTTTTATTGGTGATATCAGTGTGGACTCATGGGTTTTTATGTTATACTTTGGGTTATAATCTGATACTACAACATTTATTTTGTTACTCAAATTGTCCCAGTTTTGGCCCTCGGGAGCTCTTTCAGTTGGCTCTTGTACTGCTTTAACATAACCTCATCAACATGTTTTATTTTTGCTGTTTAATTGTTTTCTTACTCCTGGCACTACAGTATGCTCTAACCTCATCTTGTATATTTTCAGCTCCAGAACTAAAATCAGCCATTTCTTCAAGTAGCCCTGTATCTTTGTATTGAAGAATGATATTTGAAACCAAGATATGGGTGCTAGATGTGTTCCTTAGTACTAGGTTGTCCTTGCTCCTAGATCCTCTCAGGTGACAGAGAAAGGAAATATATATGGAAATATCTGTATGTATAGATGTCCATATGTTTATATGCATGTATATATGTGTATGTGCTTATATGTATTTACATTAATCTAAACATAATTTTATACCACTTCCCAAATTCTAATCCATTATTGTATGGAGCATTTTAACATCACTTTCTTGTTTATCTGTCAACTCCTGCTTTGACAGTGAAAAATATAGCTCTCTATATCATTTATTTACTGCAAAGCTACCCTCCAAAAGTTAACGGAAAACAAAACCTTTTTTTAGAAAAAAACACCCCTGGCTTATGTAGCTCAGTGGATTGAGCATGGGTCTGTGAACCAAAGGGTCACTGGTTCAGTTCTCAGTCAGAGCACATACCTGAGTTGCAGGCCAGGTCCCCATTAGGGGGGTGCATGAGAGGCAAGCACAGATTGATGTTTCTCTTCCTCTCTCTTCTTTTCTCATCCTCTCTCTAGAAATAAATAAATAAATATTTAGAAAAATCAAAACTTAGGAAATTCATCACTGGCAAATCTGTCCTGCAAAAAAAAGTTTAAAATTTATTCAAGTAAAAGGCAGAATTATATAGAGGAGAAAAAATGTACATAAAGACAGAAAGGGTGTTGGTGAAGAAAAAATGAAGTTAATTTAGTTATTTTATTTGTATTATTTTTAAAATGTATTTTATTGATCATGCTATTACAATTGTCTCATTTTCCCCCTTTGCCACTCTCTGCCTGATACCACCTCTGTCCAGAAATAACCCCCTAGTTTCATGACCATAGGTCATGCATATAGTTCTTTGGTTTCTCCATTTCCTATACTGTTCTTGACATCCTCCTGCCTGTTCTGTACCTACAAATTATAATTTTGAATCCCTGCACCTCTTCCCCCATTTTATCCTTCCCCCTCCCAGTTGATAACTCTCCAGGTGATCTCCATATCTATGATTCTGTTCCTGTTCTGGTTGTTTGCTTAGTTTGTTGTTGTTGTTTTTAAATTCAGTTGTTGATAGTTGTGAATTTGTTGCCTTTTTAATGTTCATAGTTTTGATCTCCTTCTTTTTCTTAAATAAGTCCATAAAGGGCAATTTATGTGATAATGGCCTGGTGATGATGAACTCCTTTAACTTTACCTTATCTGGGAAGCATTTTATTTGTCCTCCAATTCTAAATGACATATTTGCTGGATAGAGTAATCTTGGATGTAGTTCCTTCGCCTTTCATGACTTTGAATACTTCTTGTCAGTACCTTCTTTTCTACAAATCTTCTTTTGAGAAATCAGCTGATAGTCTTATGGAAACTTCATTGTAGGTAACTAATTTCTTTTCTCTTTATGCTTTTAAAATTCTCTCTTTATATTTTACCACTGGTATTTTAATTATGATGTCTTGTTGTGGTCCTCTTTGCTCCCACTTGATTGGGATTTTCTGAGCTTCCTGGACTTGTATGTCTATTTCATTCACCAAAATGGAGAAGTTGTCTTTCTTTATTTTTTCAAGTAAGTTTTCAATTTCTTGCTCTTTTTCTTCTCCTTCTGGGACCCCCTATAATTCAGACATTGGTTCATTTAAAGTTGGCCCAGAGGCTCCTCAGCCTATCCTCATATTTTTGAATTATTTTTTCTTCCTGCTGTTCTGTTCGAATGTTTTTTCCTTCCTTGTATTCTAAGTAATTGTTTTTATTCTTGGCTTCCTCCTCTCCACTGTTGGTTCCCTGTAGATTTTTCTTTATTTCACTTATTGTGCCTTTCAGTTATTCCCTTATATTTCTTCTTACTTAGTGAGTTTTGGCATATGAATAAATGAAATATGTGAATGGCAGTGGTAACCTCATTTCAGGAACCAGGAACTCCTTGAATATGGCCTTGAACACCCTTGTTCTCCATAAACAGCTGCCTCCACTGTAGTCCTTACAATATTTGATAACATTCAGGGACAGAAAAAAACTCCTAGTTAGTATTTCATCCCATCCTTTTAGTCCTGTAAAAATAGAACAGGATATTAGTCTCCACAGGGGGTGGGGAACCAGGGAGATCATAGAAAACAAACACAGCATTCTGAAGACAAATGCCCAATTTTATGAGTTGGAGCTACAGGGATGGGTATGGGGATAGGATGTCATATTCACACTTAAGAATATAACAGATAAGCCATTTGAACAAAATGGAATATTGTGGGATCTAGGCCTATGATCTAGAAAATAAGGCACAGGGAATTCCCACTGTTTCTGTTCTTTCCTGTGCCCACTATGGTTTTCCTAAGGTTACTTTCTAAATTCATCTGACATATTGGTGACCCACTGCTCTAAACTGATTGTCTTGAGTGACCTGAGGTACAATCTCCCAAATTGTTGATTATAGGAGCTGGCTAAAATTGTGTGAGCCTGTATTTTAGCTTAGTTAAAGGAGCAGGACTGGGTGGCCCTAAGAATGTTATACTAGAAGAGTTGGGAAAGTGGACACTGGCCTGGAACTCTGGACAATCCATGCAAAGCAGCATTTTGTTGGTGAGTACAGGGAAGAATTATCACAGGGATCCCCACATATCTAGTAAAATAAACAGTGCTTATAACAAACTCCACACTCATTATGAATTAGATATTCTGGGCTTTCATGATGGACAGAACATGTGCTTAGAACCTGAAGACAAATACCTCTTCTGAGACTCACATTTCACAAAGTAAGAAGCATTTTTTTTCCTTCAGAGTGATTATTATTAGAATCCTTTATTCAGAATGGATTTGAGTATTTAGGGAGAGTGGTATTATAATCCTACTGAGGAAATAGAAACAAGCTTTCTGGACCTGGGTTTGGGGCTGGTCCTAGTTTTTATGAGGAAGAGACAAACATTGCCTAATTTATGGGATGGTGAGGAATTTTATATTTTTACTAAGACAAATTCAGGAGAGAACAGTCAGGAGCAAGACAGATTAACTCTCATGGGGGGGGGATGCTTAAAGTTTGTGGAGTTGAGAGCAGATTCAACAAGGGTGATTAGAAATGTCTGATAGGTTTTTTTATTTGTTTGTTTTCATATCATGTTGGGTTGTATGATGCAAACGATCTCAGCCATTTTCTCTATAAAATTTCTCCAGCTTTGCAATATGTGGATTGAGAGTGGGGAGTTATAAGGGGATGAGGGAGAGCCTGATAACATGTTTCACCTATGTAATTGATGAGAGAAAGTTTTTCCCAGAAATCAGTAGGACTTACTAATTATGTGTGTTCCGGGGGCAGTGGTGTTTCCTTTATCAAAACAGGATGAGTAAAGCCTAAAAATCCTTTATGACTTCACTAACTATGAAAAAATAGCCCTGGCTGGTATGGCTTAGTGGGTTGAGCTCTGGTCGGTGAACCAAAATGTCACCAATTTGATTCTCAATAAGGCTACATGGCTGGGTTTCAGGCCAGGTCCTCAGTTGGAGGTGTGCTAGAGACAACCAATTGATGTTTCCCTCCTACATCTATATTTCTCTCCCTCTCTTTCTCCTTCCCTTCCCCTCTCTCTAGTCAATCAATAAATAAAATCTTAAAAGAAGAAATAAAAACAGCTGTAACAATCAACTTACCTGTGTCAGCTGAAGTATGTAAACTCTATGTACCAGTACACCATACCACTCAGTGTTTAAGGGAGGATGTTAAATTTTCTCTGATTTCATATAAAGGTGTGATTGGCTGATTTGTCCACTCTGGCAGCCTATATTCATGATCATAAGAATAAAATGGTCTCACCCAAGGAAAAAGACTTGATAGGTGAAAGTCAGAAAAAAATAAGATTGTAGAAAGGAATGGTCTTTTGAAGAGCTTTCCATAAAAAATGGTTTAATATTTTTCCTTCACTTTTCCTTTAGAGAAATGTTTTTGAAGAGTGGATCTTTAACCAGCAGGAGCATCATCTGAAACTTGTTGGAAGTACAAATTATTGGGCTTCATCCCAGACCTACTGAATCTCAGTATGAGACCCAGTAATCGGTGTTATAATCAACCCATCTGATGTAATGGTTTGGAATATTTTTACATGTTTCTTGATTCAATTTTCTAATATTTTGCTGATAATTTTTGCTTTTATGCTCATAAGAGATACTGGTTTGAGGTTTCTTTCCCTTTGATATTATTTTCTTTTGGTATCCAGGTAATGTTAGCCTCATAAAATCAATTAAAAAGTGTTCCTGGGGAGACACAAGATGGCAGAGGAGTAAGTGGAAGCTACACGAACCTCCTTTCAGGACCAAACTGAAAGTACAACTAAATTATAGAAAAATCATCCTGAATAACCAACTAAACACTAGCTGGAGAGAAAATATATAAATATGGACAGAGAGAAGATATTACTTCACCACAACATGACTGGTAGGGAGTGTGGAATAAGAACAAGAGATCTGACCGAACTCTCAGAGGTGGCAGCTGAAGTTCCAGAGTGCTATTTCAGTGGCCAGGGTGTTCTCTTGAGAACCGTGGGGTCTAAACTCCAAGCTTGGCTCCCCAGCCTACAACACCAGAACTGAGAAAACAACTGAAATAACATATGGCTGTGAGAAGCAGCAAGGTTTCTCTCTGCCAAGGAGAGATAGCTGGAGACTCAGAGAACCTATTAAAGGGCCAATGCATAATGTTCTGTTGGCATCCACTTACCCTGAGCTCTGGCAGAAATACCCTGGTGGCTCTGGGGAGAAAGCTGAAGGAATAGCCACCAGGGCCCCTGTGCTGAGTCATTCCGCATACTGCAGGAGACATCTACCTCAGGCAGAGCAATCCACTCCAAGTTGTATCAGCCTTAGGGGAAGCAATAACCCTGCCCACAGGAATTACTCTATCCCACCCTGTGGTGCTTAAGCCCTGCTGCTGAGGAGTACAGCTGGAAGACTTTCACACTTTAACCCTATAGAAAGTCTGCATGTGTAGGGTAATTACTGGGAACACTGAGGCTTCAGCTGACCCACTCCCAAGGCTTGGTGCTGTTAAAATCCAGTCTTAGTGCACAGCCTGGTTCTTTCTGCACACACCCAGGCCCAGTAGAGGAAGCCGTGTGCTGTGTATTGCTAAAAGCTCCAAACAGGATACCCAGGGCTAGTCACAGGCAGGGTTTGACTTAGGTGTACACCAGAGTCTTGCACATCCACCTAATACATAGAAACAAATACAGAGAAGCAGCCAAAATAGGAACACAAAGAAACAGATCCCAGTGAAACAAGAGTATTCTCCAGAAGTATTAGATGAAATGGAGGTGAGCAAATTATCAGATATAGAGTTTAAAGTAATGATTATAATATTACTCAGCAGTATGAAAAGGTACATAGAAACTATAAAAAAGGGCCAGTCAGGAATAAAGAATGCAATATCTGAAACAAATAATACACTGGAGGGAATGAACAGTAGGTTGGATGAAGCAGAGGATCAAATCAGTAATTTGGAAGACAAGGTAGGGAAAAAAAAACACCCAGGCAGAGCAGTAAAAATAAAAAAGAATTTTTAAAAAATGGGGAGAACTTAAGAAACATTTTGGACAACATGAAGTGTAACAACACCCGCATGATGAGAAACCAGAAGGAGAAGAGAACAAGCAAGGATTCAAGAACCTATTTCAAAAAATAATGACTCAAAACTTCCTAAAGTAAAGGGAAAAGATACCATAAGTCCAGGAAGCTCAGGGAAACCCAAACAAGTTGGACCCACAGAGGCCTACAATGAGACAATCAGAATTAAAATGACAAGACTTAAAGATAAGGAGAGAATCCTAAAATCCACAAAAGAAAAACAGATAGTTACCTACAAGGGAACACCAATTATACTGTCATCTGATTACTCAAGAGAAATAGTTCATGCTAGAAGGGATTGGTGTGAAATATTCAAAGTGATAAAAAAACAAGGACCTACAATCAAGGCTACTTTACCCAGCAAAGCTATCATTTAAAATTGAAGGAGAAATAAGGAGCTTCCCAGACAAGAAAAAGCTAAAGGAGTTTGTTAACACCAAACCAATACTGCATGTTAGAGGACTTGCTTTAATAAGAAGAAAAGAAAGGAAAAAAAAACACACAGGAAAACAGTCTAACAACAAAATGGCACTAAATTCTTATCTACCAATAATCACCTTAAGTGTAAATGACTTAAATGCTCCAACCAAAAGACAGAAGTAGCTGAATGGATGAGAAGACAAGACCCATATATATATGCTGCTTCCAAGAGACTCACCTCAAATTGAAAGAAAGACACAAACTAAAAGTAAAAGGATAGAAGAAGATATTTCATGCAAAAGGAAAGGGAAAGAAGCTGGGATAGCAATGTTTATATCTGAAAAATAGACTATAAAACAAAGGCTATAGTAAGAGACAAAGAAGGGCACTACAGCCCTGGCTGGTGTAGCTCAGTGGATTGAGCGTGGGACTGCAAACCAAAGAATCGTGGTTCAATTCTCAGTCAGGGCACATGCCTGGGGTGCAGGTTAGTTCCCAGCTGGGGATGCACGAGAGGCAACCATACATTGATATTTCTCTCCTTCTCTCCTTCACTTCCCCTCTAAAGATAAATAAATAAAATCTTTTAAAAAAGGGCACTACACAATGATAAAAGGGAAAACCCAACAAGAGGATATAACCTTAGTAAACAGTTATGCACACAACATAGGATCACCTAAATATGTAAAGCAAATCTTCATGAATATAGAGGGAGGCATCGACAGAAATACAGTCATAGTTGGGGATTTTAACACCCTTTTGACTTCAATAAATAGATCTCCCAGAGAGAAGAACAAGTAGACATCAGACTTAAATGACACCCTAGATGGATTGAATTGATATTTTCAGAGCATTTCACCCCAAAGTAGCAGAATACACATACTTTTGAAGTTACACATGGAACATTTTCTAGGATAGACCACATGTTAGAACACAAAACAATTAAAAATATTGAAATCATATTAAGCATCTTCTCTGACCACAATGCTATGAAACTGGAAATCAATCACAAGAAGAACACTGAAAAATATGCAAAGATAAGGAATATATATAACATGCTATTAAACAATAAGTTGTCAATAACAAGATCAATGAAGAATCAAAAGGTACCTTGGAACAGATGAAAATGAGGACACAATAATAGAAAATCTGAGGGATGCAAGGAAAACAATTCTAAGAGGGAAAGTTATACATAGCATTACAGGCCTATCTCAAAAAAAAAAGGAAAGAATAAGCTCAAATAAACAATCTAACTTCACATGTAAAGGAAATTCTAGAAGAACAACAAACAAAGCCCAAAGTGAAGAGAAAGAAGAAAATAATACAGTTCAGAGCAGAAATAAACAAAATAGAGTCTAAAAATGATACAAAAGATCAATGAATCCTACAGATTTTTCATGAAGAGATAAACAAGGTTAATAAATTATTAACCAGACTAGTCAAGAAAAAAAAAGAGAAAGGACCTGAATAAATAAAATAATTAATGAAAAAGGAGAAATAACAACTGACACCAAAGAAATACAATTTACTGTAAAAAATATTATGGACTCAGTGCCAAAAACTGGACAACTGGGACAACATGAATAAATTCATAGAAAGATACAACCTTCTAAAGTTAAATCAGAAAGAATCAGAGAATCTGAAAAAACATATTATACCAACTGAAACTGGAGCACTAATCAAAAAACTTCCAGCAAACAAAATCCCTGGACTAGATGGCTTCACAGGTGAATTTTACCAAACATTCCAGGAAGAACTAGCACCTCTGCTTCTTAAACTATTTCATAAAATTCAAGATTAAGGAAGGCTTACAAACTCATCTAATGAGGCCAGCATTATCCAATTCTACAATAAGTTAAAGATAATACAAAGGAAGAAAATTATAGGACAATATTTCTGATGAGCATAGATGTTAAAATCCTCAACAAAACATTGCAAACTAAATACAGCAATGCATTGAAAATATCATATGCCATGATTAATTGGGATTTATTCCAGGAATGCAAGGTTGGTACATCATTTACAAATCAATAAATGTGATTCCTAACATAAACAAAATGAAGGACAAAAATTGTATGATTATATCAATAGAAGCAGAAAAAGCATTTTATAAAACACAACATCCATTTTTGATAAAAAATAAACAATGAAATTAAGAACAAACTGACAGTAACCAGAGGGGAGATGTATGGGATGGGATAATAGGGGGTGAAGGAGGGTGTTTAGGAACACGTACAAAGGCCACATAGTCAAAACCAAAGATGGGTAGGTTTGAGGGTGGGAGGTAGGGATGACTGGGGTTGGGGGTAGTGGTTGGAGGAAAATGGAAACAACTGTGCTTAAACAACAATAAAAAATGTGTTAAAAGAAACCATCAGCAAAGTGGGAATACAGGGAACATAACTAAACATCATAAATGCCACATATGACAAACCCACTGCCAGCATCATGCTCAACGAACAAAAACTACAAGTGTTCCCCTTGAGATCAGGAACAAGACAGGGATATCCACTTTCACTTTCCTTATTCAACATAGTACTGGAAGTCCTAGCTACAGCAATCATACAAAGAGACAAAATCAAAGGCATTCAAATTGGAAAGGAAAGAGTAAACTGTCTTTATTTACAGGTGACATGATACTGTACATAGAGAACCCCAAAGATGGTATGAAAACTACTACAACTGTTAAATTTAGCAAAGCAATAGGATACAAGCTGAATCTAGGAATCTGTTGCATTTGTATTTAGAAAACAATCCCATTCCCAATTGCTTCAAAAAGAATCAAATACCTATGAATAAATCTTAAGCAAGGTTGTAAAAGGCATGTACTTGCTGAATTATAAAACACTGAAGAAAAATTTGAAGAAGCAAATAAATGGAAGCACATACCATCTTCATGGATAGGAAGAACTAACATCATTAAAATGTGCATAATACTCAGAGCAATATACAGATTCAAAGCAATTCCTATCAAAATTCCAATGACATATTTCACAAAATTATAACAAATATTTCAAAAAAATTTAGGGAACCACAAAAGCCACACATAGTGACAGCAATTCCGAGAAAGAAGAGCAAAGTTGGAGAAATTGCACTGCCTAAGATCAAACTATATTAGAAGGCCATAGTAACTGAAACAGCATGGTACTGGCATAAACACACACATATAGACCAATGGAACAGAATAGAAAGCTCAGAAATAAATCCACTCCTTTATAGGAAGGTAAGCACATATAATGGAATAAAAATAGTTTATTCAATAAATGTTGCTGGGAAATTGGACGGATACATGCAGAAAAACAAAATGAGACCACCTTCTTCCACCTCACACAAGAATAAACTCAAAATGAAGAAGGACTCAAACATTAGACCTAGGACCATAGAAACCCTAGAAGAAAACATAGGCTGCAAAATCTTGGACATAGTTTGTAGCAAATTTTTATTGGATATATCTCCCCAGGCAAGAAAAACAAAAACGAAAAAAAATAAGACTACATCACTTCAATAAATTTTTGCACAGCACAGGAAATCAATAAAAAGACAACCCACACAATAGAACATATCTGCTGATTCATCTGATAAGTGATTAATTTCCAAAATTTATAAAGTAGTTACAAAACTCACCACCAAAAAAACAGACAACCCAATGAAAACCTGGCAAAGGACCTGAATAGACAATTCTCCAAAGAGGACATACAGATGATCAATAGATATATGAAAAGATGTTCAACATCATTAATCATCAGATAATTGCAAATTATAACCACAATGGGAGACCATCTCACACCTGTCAGAATTGCTATCATCAATAAATTGACAAACAACAAGTGCTGGTGAGGATGTGGAGAAAAGGGAACCCTTTTGCACTATTGGTAGGAATACAGACTTGTGTGGCCACTGTGGAAAGCAGTATGGGAATACCTCAAAAAATTAGAAATGGATCTGCCTTTTGACTCAGCAATCCCACTTCTGAGAATATACCCAAAGGAAACAAAAACACTAATTCAAGAGAACATAAGCACCCCTATGTTCATTGCAGTGTTATTTACAATTGCCAAGATACGATAAAAAAAAACCCAAGTTTCCATCAATAGATGAGTGAATTAAACAACTATGGGCCCAGGCTGGTGTGGCTCAGTGGATTGAGTACCAATCTACAAACCAAAGAGTCAGGGCATATGCCTGGGTTTTGGGCTTGGTCCCCAGTGAGGGGAGGTGTGAAAGACAACTGCACATTGATGTTTCTCTTTCTCTTTCTCCCTCCCTTCCCCTCTCTCTAAAATAAATAAATAAAATTTAAAACAAAAACAACAACTACGGGATATTTACACAATGAAATTTTACTCAGCCATAAAAAAGAAGAAAATTTAACTCTTTGAAACAGTATGGATACACTGTAGAACATTATGCTAAGTGAAATAAGCCAGTCAAAGAAAGACAAATACCATATGATTTCATTCATATGTAGAATCTAATGAAAAAACTGAACTAACAAGGAGAATGGGGACAGACTCATACATGGAGAACACATGACAGCTAATGGGGCAGGGTGCTTTAGGTTGTAGAGGGATTTATTAAAAAGGAAAAAGTACTCTTGGACATGGACAATAGCGTGTGATTGTTGGAGGGAACTGGGTAGGAGGGGACTAAAATGTAATACAAAAAATACAATATATATTAAATAAAGTACAAATAAAAAAAGTTCTGCACTAGAGAGTTATTATGGCCAATAAATAATCATTTATATTCATTTACAGAATACAACTGCATAGTAATTTTAACTTCCTCATCTGATATTTTTTTCTGAGCCACTAGGTAACTTCACAAACTCTTACCCATCACTAGCTCAGAAGGACTTCAGGCTAAGAAGCCTAAAAAACTTAAGAAAAAAAAACCTCCAAAACAAATAGAAGAAAATAATAAATGTAAGAGCAGAAATCAATGCAATTTAAAATAGAAAAAATAATAATTAAAACCAAAAGCTGATTCCTTAAAAAGATAAACCTCTAGAAAGACTGACAAAAATTAAAGAAGATAAGGCACAGTTATCAATATTAGGAATGAAAATAGGGTATTATTATAGACACTGCAGACATTCAAAGAATAATATAGGAATATTATGAAAAACTTTAGGACAACTTAAAAGAAATGGACCAATTCCTTGAAAACAATAAATTATAAAAATTCACTCAAAATTAAATAGATAACCTCTGTAAAACAAATTGACTTTGTAATTAAAACTTTTTAAAAAAAACAACTTTCCAGGACCAGATGGTTTCACTGGAAAATTCTAAGAAAGTTTAAAAAAGAAGTGACACCAATTTTACATAATATTTTTCCAGATAATAAAAGAAGGGGAGATTTGTTTTAAGGCAACCCCAAGAACCTATATTTTTTTCACAGAGAGTGAGATGAAAAAGAAATATGCATATTTTAAGCCACTTTTGTGTGGTGGTGGTGGCATTTGATTTTAATAACATGTATGCATTATTTTAATTATCATTGTATTTAAATATAAGTACCCTGGTTGCAGGCCTCAGAGTTATCCAGCACAGAGCTATCAGTAGTTAATAGTATGGACTCTGCCATGGGAATCCAGGTGACTCAGTTATCATTTCCCCTCTCAAATACACTATTTTTCTTCAGATTCAGGGCTTTCCCAGAGAACTTTCAATTGCAGGGCATCTGACCTGGCTTATCTCAACTGTAATAAATTTAATTTCCCCTAAATAAGGTTTTGGGTCTATGAAAATGGGGTGAGTTTAGGGTATTTTTCCATAGTCAGCCTCAGGAGAACAATCAATGAACTTCTCAGAAAAGAATGCACATTGAGGAAATACCCTGACCGCATCTGTGAACTCCAATTCTGTTTGTGGTTTCATATTTGCTGAGCACCCAGAATGTATCAGGGGACTTTTAGGGAGAGAAGCTGGGGAGTACTCTATGAGGGGTCATGGCACTATGGATTGTGAAACTGCACTGTTTGGAAGTACAACTAACCTTGGGCAAACATCCATTTGGGGTGGGTGAGAGGGGCTGGGTCATGCTATGCAGCCTACTTGGAAGAACTGTGAATGGCATGGGGGCAAGTTGGAGTGAAAGGTTCATGGATAAAATGATCCCATGGTCCTTGCATAACCTTGGATGGAGCCCAGGAAAAAGGAATCAAAACCACATAGAAGTGACCTAGGGGTTTTAAAGGGGGAGAATTAGTTGACAAAATCCTGGTTTCTGTCAAAAGCAAAATGTTTTGAAAACCACTTTGAGCAATTTTTTTTTTAAGCCAGATGTGTCTGGATGAGTCTCCGCCTTATTTCATCCTAGTCCATTGTAGAGGCTTATCACATATTTTGGGTGCTTAAATAGTTGACTTTTTTTGATCACTTAAAATATGTAGGGGAATCTGGTTGGTTTCATTTTTGGAATGCGATTTCTTCCACATCTGGTCCAAAGTCAGCCATTAAGCATGATCTGAGGCACTACAGATTTGGTTCTGTGAGACCACAACTTCTGCTACCCCACAAACAGCCCTGTGGAGAAGCTATAAGATGGCTGGATAGAAGCTCTCTTATGGGGTCTACTATGAGCCACTTCCCCTACTCTCCACTGAAAATTCAGAAGGGGAAGCACAGAGAGCAGCAGAAGCGGGGCAAAACTTCTTTCCCAAAGACCTTTCTTGACCAGACACTGCAGGGGATAAAAGCAAAATCACATCTGAGAAAATAGTAGATGGGTTCTGACAGAGCAGCAAAGACCTACAGAACCAACCACCCTCCTCTTCCTGAAGCATAGACAGATGGGAATAAGAAAACAAGCAATTATAATAGCAAATACATATGTAGCACTTATTTTGTGCCAGATACTATTCTGAGGGTGCTATGTACACAAATCAATGGCCTTTGTAAGTTGTTATAATAACCATCTTATAGACAAGGGGACTGAGAAACATGGGCAAGTAATTTGCTGGTATGATCATATAGCTGGTAAATGGCAGAGGATTCAAACCTGGGTGGGCTGGACACAGAATCAGTGTATGTAAGTTCTAGTGTAAACATCCTCTCTCCTTTCATGAGCCCATTGGGATATATCCTGGCAACTCTCACCTAATGACATGGTTTCCCTGCTGTATAGAATTATCACTGATCTCAACTCAAGTAGTGTGACAGTTTTGGAGAACAATGTTCTTTTTCAATTATGTGTCTGTGATGATGCTCAGGAATATAGATAGAACTTTAATTTCAAGTGGTATTTAGCACCTTCATTTTATCCTGGAGACTGACTGAATACCTAATAAAAGTTCCAAAACACACAAAGCAATACTGAAAGAATTAAGAGAGTAGCAGGTAAATTCATGATAAGAGTGGGACACTTTTCAACACTGTACTCTAGTAATCAACAAAACAATAAGACAACTGACAGGATATTTTTAACAACTTGGAAAACTCAATCACTTGATTTAATGCACTTTCACAGAATACTACATATAAAAATTTCAGAATACATAATTTTTAAAGTGCACAAAAAACATTATTCAAAGGTGACATGTTTTTGACAATAAGTATCAATAATTTATAAAAATTGAAGTACGAAATATCTGATCACAAAATAAATTTTAAAAATTAGAAAAAAATTAAAAATCTCTAATAGTTCACTATCAAAACACTTTTTTACCTCTCTCTTTCTTTATTGTTGTTCAAGTACAATTTTCTCCATTTTCCTTCACCACTCCCACCCACACCAGCCATCCCCACCTCCCACTATTCGTCTTACAACCCTTTGGCTATGCCCATGTTCCCTTTATACATGTTCCTTGATGACCTTTCCTCATTTTCCCCCATTATCCCTTCCCACTTCCCCTCTGGTTACTATCAGTTTGTTCTTTATTTCAATGTCTCTGGAAATAGTTTGCTTGCTTTTTTGTTTTGTTGATTAGTTTCCACTTAAAGGTGAGATCATATGGTATTTGTCTTTCATCTCCTGGCTTATCTTACTTGGCATAATGCTCTTCAGTTCTATCCATGCTGTCACGAAGGGTAGGAGCTCCTTCTTTCTTTCTGCTGTGTAGTATTCCATTGTGTAAATATACTGTAGTTTTTGAATCCACTCATTTACTGATGAGCACTTAGGCTGCTTCCAACACTTGGCTATTGTAAATTGTCAAACAGCATACTTTTTAAATAAGCTCACAGCTTAAAAAATAAATCACAGGGAAGATACACCTATCAGTTGCCTCTCACACACATCCATCTGGGGGCCTGGCCCACAACCCAGATGGGAAGTGGGGAGAGGGAAATAGGGGAAGGTCTATCAAGGAACATATATAAAGGATACATGGACACAGCCAAATGAGGTAGGTTTGAGGGTGGAAGGTAGGGATGGATGGGGCAGGGAACCATAGTGGGGTGAAAATGGAGACAACTGTATATGAGTAATAAAAAAAATAAAAATAAATAAATAAGGAATAAAAAAGGGAAATTAGGAGTACAGTAAAAATACAACATAAACTGTGTGGGATGCAGCAGCAGTGACTAAAGAAAAATTTATGGCTTTAAATATTTTTGTTACAAAATAAGAAGGTACCTTAACAACCTAAGAAAATAGAAGCAAAATACCCAAAGTGGTAATAGGAAGAAAATAATAAATGCAGAAATTAATGAAATCAAAATAATTGCATAATAAAGAAGATTAACACAGCCAAAAGTTTGTTCCTTAACAAAATTAATTAAACTGGTAAACCCTGAAAAAGCCTATGATATAAAAAAGTGATGAAAATCAGGAATAATAAAAGACTATTGCTATGAATTTTAAAAATATCAAAAGGATAATAAAAAGCACTTAATGAACAATATAACATTAAATTTGACAACTTTGATGAAATGGATAAATTCTGTGAACAATATAACTACCCAAAACTAACAAGAAATAAAATAGAACATTTGAATGCTCTTATATATATACAAAAGAAACTAAATTAACTAGCAAAAATTTTTAGAATTCCCATAAAGTAATTTTATGTCTAGATACATTTACTGATAAATTCTATCAAATATTTAAGATCAAAATACCAATCTTACTCAAATTCTTTTAGAAAATGAATGTGGAAATGTTTTTCAAATTTTTGAACTCAATATATCCCTGATACAAAAACCATAGATATTACAATAAAAAGAAATTACAATGCCATTTAAGAAGAGACATAATATTTTTAACAAAATTGAACAAAATGAATCCAACAACATATAACAAAGATAATTATTATCAAGTAGGGGTTATCCAGAAATGCAATTTTATTTCATATTTAAAAGAAATCAGTATGATTCACCACATTAACAGAATAAAAGAAAATACACACAATTATCCCAATAGATGTAAACAAAAGATTTGACAAAATTTAAGATCCACTTATGATCTAAAAAAATGGACTCTCATGCAACTAGAAATATAAGGGGATTTCCTCAATATAGTACTTCATGGACAGATATACCTACTGTCATCAGTTCTATTTTACATTGTTCAGGAGGTCCCATTCCATGCAATAAGGGAATTAATTAAAAGAAATGAAACCAAGAAGAATGGAAAAGAAAATAATATAACAATAACAATCAATTGTTCTTCATAGTAGGTAGTAAGTAGATATTAAGAACTATCACATACAGAGGGGAGGGAATTTCAGGGGAAAAGGGGAAGAGGTCACAGGAACAAATATAAAGGACACATGGACAAAAACTAAGGGGGGCGGAAATGGGAGGGAGGTGGGGAGCACTGGGGGGGTTGGCTGGGATGGGAGTAAAAAACAGAAGACTGTACTTGAACAACAACTAAAATAATAAATAAATAAATAAATAAATAAATAAATAAATAAATAAATAAATAAACAGAATAGCACAGTGGGGGGAAATATGATCACAATAAAATTTATTTCACTCACCTGTTTCCTCAAAAACATTTATTAATTCTTTGGACATACCTGTTTTAAGAAAATTTACAAAAAATAAAAATTCATTTATCAAATATAAAAAAAGAACTATCAGATACAACTTTAAAAGTGTAAAATTGGCAACATCACTCAAAATTGAAAATATGCATCTTATTTAACTTAGAAATTCCACTTCTAAGAATTCTTCCTAAAGATGTATTCAGCATATTCGTGAAATAATGTATATACAAGGATATTACTGTTGTCTTTTCTTTCTTATTTTTTCTTTTCTTTTTAAACCAGCAAACATTTGGGAATGGCCTAAATATTCATCAACATGGGACTGACTTAAAAAATATTTTGAGATACCATGTGACTGTAGAAGAAGAGCACCTCAATATGTTCTGTAATGAAACAATATGCAAGATATTTTTATAGTAAAAATAAAAATCCAGTTGCAAAATAGAAAATAGATTCTGGCGTATTCCTCACTGAACTGTGCTCATCTACATAATTCACTTTCACTAAGCAGTGGCCAAGGACAGCCTGCAGCAGGGTCCTCTGAAATCCTTGCTAGAAAACACTTATTCCCTGATACATGCTCCCCCAGATATGTTGTGATGCCTGGCAAATATTTGAGAACTGATGAATACATAAATGAAAGTACATTTTCCATTATTTGCATGTTGTTACTTCTCCCACACTGATCTGACATGATTCTTTGTTCAAAGTGGACTTCAGAGCTAACAATAATTCAGTGCAGAGTCAGTGTATGCCATTGCCAGAGGGGAAGACATAAATGCCTTGCTTCTATTTCTGACTCTGACTGTGGCATAAGAACGTGTGTGTCCCCATGACATTTTCTCATCTGTGCCTTAATTTGTTCAACTGCTCAATGGTTAAAATAATGTCCAAGGAAAAAGTATAGAATTAATGAGACATTTTCTTAGGACATTGAGTTTAAAGTAACTAGCTAAGGATTTTCTAAGGCATTCTCAGGAGTCAGAAATGCTCTTTAAAGAAACAAATCACCACTTACCTCTTTCCAGTACTGAATAGACCAGAATTATAATTTGATTTGGCTTTTCATATTACCTGGGTTTTGTTATATAATATGGGTTTATTATCTCTTTGCTTTGAAAATTCACCACTTATTCATCCCAATAAACCAACATTTGTACACATTTATTAGCCATGAATTTTAAGTGAGATACTTGCTTGGTTCTACGGCAATGCCAAGGTAAATAAGAAACACATAGATGTAGTATACAAAGAGCTCCTAGCTAGAGAGAGGACCATTGCCTAAATGAATGCAGTGTCTACTAGAGATGCTAAAAGCTGTAAGGAAGGTAAAAGTAGCCTTGTGTGTTGAAGTTAAGAAAAGGTCTCTAATTCAACTGAGTGAGAGCTCAGACTTGAGGTTAGATAAGGCTTCAAAAAAGGAACTGGATTTGTAACAGAAACAGCATCGCAAAAACACGAAATCAGAAACTTGTAAAGCATGTTCAAGATTTAGTGTGTAGAACAATTTAACATATAGCTAGGGCATACATAGGAGTGAGAGAGAAGGCCAGAAAGATGGACAAGGCTTTAGAAAGAGAGCTCTCCTGACATAGTGAAAAGTGATGAGATCTAGAACATGTGAAGCTAGGGAAAAGACTCAAGAAAATGTTTCAAATAATTAAATTTGTATTTCTTCCCATGCAATTAGTACCTTTGGGACCCAAGGGGAAGGAAAGATACACCTTTCATTATCACTGCTACATAGCTGGAGTTCAATAAGTATTTGCCAACTAAATTATTAGATTAACGGAAACAAAAAGAGTCAGAGAAAATTACTGCTTAATGTCATATACATCAGGCAGTCCACCTCCATTGGCATCCGTGTGTTCCAAAACACTGGAAAACTCAGGACAAATGGCAGAGCTGAGTTTAAAAGGAGAACTTGAAATAATACATGAAGTATTCATATATAGGCTGCAGAAGAAAGGTCAATATTTGAGGCAAAATGTGCTGACCATTCTAGAATTTTCTGTCTTGCTTTGGCAATGTCATTTTAGGAGTTTAACATCAACTGGCAGAAGCCAGAGGAACTCAGTTCTTCTTTGTTTTCCATGTCCTGATGAGAAAGAAGTGAATAAATCATCACTCTATAGAATGTTATTTTTACTTAGCATCTTTCACTTGACTAGTGCTTATGCCTTTTAAAAAGTTCTGTCATGATATTACTCCCTTACTTTCAAGGCAACGAGAGAGATCTCGTTGTGTGAGGCAACGAGAGAGATCATTTTCCTTTGGTTTGACAATGAAGAAACTGAGGCCCAGAAGGATTTCATGCTTTTCTATATCCATTTGCTAAGTGGAGAAGGAGAGATTCACCTCAGATTTTATTTATTTGGTAGTCTAGTATAAATATTTCCTCTGTCACAGGCACTTGCTGAATGTTGAATAAACCACACCTGCTAGTTCAAGGTCTGCAGAGCCCAGAGGGAATATTCTAGTTAATATAACAGGGGACAAAGCTAATGTGTGCTACTTTCCAGTTATAAAACAGAAAAATTCTGCATAAGTGTAACCAAAATAAAATATTTTTAGACACATAGCTGAGCTTAGTAGAAAGGTTTAAAAATTCCCACATGCCAGAAATTAAAAGGAAACTGAAAGCTAGAAAAATAGCTTGTGGTCAGATGCTTTGGCTAGTCGAGGAGTGAAATCTGGATATAAGTCCTAAAGGGTGAAGATGAGAGCAACAAAGCCTACTGGAATGGGATATGAGGAAGAAGACCTGTGGAATGCTGGAGATTAGATCTTAGATTCTCTATAGGCAGTGGGAATCTGAGAGGGCTATCCTTCCATAAAGGGAAACTCTAAACACAGAAGCAATGAGGAAACCTGCTGTTCACCTAGGGCTACGAGTAGAAAGGAAATAAAAAGTAACCTGTGAAGTATCAAAACGTAAAGCCTTGCTAAGCATCCGTGTCATGGAGTTCAAGGGTATATTCCTACAGGGTATGAAAATCCCCAAGAAATGGGAGTAAAACTAGACCTGGTCAGGAGGTGTCCTGTGGAAGCAAAAGCAAAGTCACTCTGTATGGAATTTGCCACAGAACTGAGTGCCTCCAGATAAATAAATCTTTTGGAAGATGGACTTGGAAACAAGAATTATGAACTACACGAGAAAACTATAAATTGTGAAAAAGGAAGAGACACAACAAAAGTGAAAATAACACACAATTTGAGATAATCAAACTGTCTGAAAGAAATGGACAATAATCTTGTTTTAACATATTAAAAAGATAAATGATTATAAACTTACATGAAATAATAGCTACTAGGTTGAAAAACAAAACAAG
>PVKM010020194.1:0-23555 GCA_004027735.1 Carollia perspicillata | reverse complement strand
CTCTTAGAGTAACTATGGGGACTAGTAACTATTTCCGAAGCAGGAATGGAAGAATACTGGCTTTCTTTATCATCTCTATAAAACCTCTTCTTTGTTTGAGATGGAGGGAGGTCACTTCACCATTTTTTCTCTGACTTGCAGACACGCAATCCTGGCTAGGGCAAGCAAATAAGAAACACAGCCCAGTCCCGTCCTTGGCGGAGGACAGGGCAATGGTGTCCTGGGACCAACCGGGTTGGCTGTGACAGAAGGGGCAGCTGTGCAGAGAGGTTCTCCCCGCTGCCAACCGATAATATGCAAGGACAACATGCAGGTGTTTCTCCAGGCCTGCAAGTCATCGAGTGTTTACTGAGTCTATGGGATTTGGAATAGATGAGCCTGCCCATAAGGAACAGAAAAGAAAATTCAGATTTTCTGGAGAGGTACTTTGTGCCAGTTTGGACAGAGAACATTCTGCAAATGATGTTATAACAGAATCCACTTGAGGTAAATGCAGAACAGAGCTTCCTCCCTTAATGCAATCTGGAAGATGTGTCTACTCAAATGAGTGTCTTCAAGAGTCCCTAGTGCTGGCTGGGGAGCCAAATGCACTTCCTTCCCCACCAGCTGAAAGGCTGGGATAAAGTGGTAGACTATGTGTACAGAGCAAAAGCGTGGCTCCTTCCCGACGTTGCTTGACTGTATCACTTGTGAAAGGAGACATGAAAAGCAAAGGCAGCAATGAAAACAGAAAATGCTAGGAGACTTTTCTTTTCTTTTTTTAAAATATTTTATTTATTTATCTTTAGAGGGGAATGGAAGGAGAGAGGGAGAGAAATATCAATGCATGGTTGCCTCTCGTGTGTCCCCCGCTGAGAACTGGCCTGCAACCCAGGTTTGTGCCCTGACTGGGAATCGAACCACGATCGTTTGGTTCACAGGCCCACGCTCAGTCCACTGAGCAACACCAGCCAGGGCTAGGAGACTTTTCAATTCCTCTGAATGAGGTCTCACCATAGCCCTACAGAAGTCTAGCACTGTCCTCTGCAGACACACAGAGCTGGAGAAAGTGAATATTGATGTAGTACTTATTATATGACAAGTACTGTGCTAGGTACATTACATCTATTATTTCATGCAATGCCTTACAAAAACACTGTGCAGTATAATTCTCCCACAATACATGATTTATCTGATTTTAAAGAGACAGAGAGGAGATAACTTTACTGAAATCATACAGAGACTTATAAGATAAATCAAATTTTGAACCTAGTTCTGCAGGACTTCAAAAGCTATGTTCCCTTATCACACCTCACCAAGAGCCCCTGGACATCTAGGTGAATCCTCAAAGTCCATGAGATGGATGGTTCTTCTATTTCTTTGCCATCAGTGAAAACAGAGAAATCAGCAATGGTCCTTGTCTTCAACATGTGAGATGAAAAACAGCTTTGTATGAGACTGTGAAGGCAGCTTGAACATTTGAAGAACGGACAGATTTATACCTACGGTGAGAACAAAACAAGCTGAAAAGTCCCTACTCTGTTTCTTCACCCAGCCTCCAGCCTCACACATATATAGACCACCCCTTCTCTTAGGAAAGAAACATGTGTCCCAAAAGGAACTTTCTTTTGTTGCAATACGTCTTAATTGTTCAGGTAATAAGTCATCTTAATGAAAATCAAAAGGGAGGGGGAGAAATGTATATTCACATAATAGGATCAGTTTATCATCTTCATATGAAAATCACATTCGTAAGAGAATATGCTTCTTTTGGTAAATGAGGTCCAACTGTCTTTGAAAGGAACTTAATTCTTGTATCGGCAAAGAGCACTGCCTTTATATATCGTAGGAAGAAACACTGCCAGAGAACAACTGGAAGTCAAAAACCAAATGAGAGAGGAAGCACCTATAGGTTTCTACCACTTCCCCCTTTTCCGAGAGGACAGAACTCAAGCTACTCCAGGCCTCAGAATCAGCGGAAGGCCAAGCACAAAGGACCCCATATATCTAACCAAAAAGGGTAGGGAAACGGGGGGCTGCCATCCTGATTTTATTTTAAAAAGGATCCTTCGCATTAGGAAAAATGGGACACAGGTGTTATAAAGAACATAAAACGTCATCTGAGATAAATAAAATATCATAAAAAATCATCTGAGAATGAGGAAGTAGGGACTGAAGAGTTAAGGAAAGGGGGATGTGGCAGAGTTCCTCAGAAAGCTGACTATACCACAGCTACCCATATGTGTGTACCGAAAAACGCAGCTGAAAGCAACAGAACTTCAATTTGAGAATGGCAACTCCACAACCATTAACAGGGCACATCGCTCTCAGAAAATGATGGAGCCAACAGACAAAAGTAGGGACAGTAAGGAAGATTTAAGTAACACAGTTAATAATTAATAATCAGTATCCATTGACTGAATAGTAATGAGCTCCCCCCCTCCCTCAAAAAAAAGAAAGTATTTCAAGTCATCTAGAAGCAAAGCTCAGCCATGAATCAGGTAGGGGACTGCTAAATTATAGTGCAAAATACCATGTAAATATAGGGAAGCCATTAGTGAAAATCGTTAATGAAATCAGACTACCGCAGTTTGTGTTCAGTGATGAATGTTCTATAAAGCAGCTTAATATAGGTCAGGCAAAATTTAACCTAGTACAAACATCTTTTTAAATTTTTATTCCTGGGAAATTTATAACATAGATTTTATTGTGAGTGCTACTTCTTTTTTTTTTCATTTTACTTTTTAACTGTTTAATATTCATTTTATTTATATATTTCTTTTTCAATCAAACAAATATTGTTTAGTTTGTCTATTTTGTGCTTTCTATCTATGTAATTATGTTGTCTGAAAATAACAATACTCATTCTCTCTTCTACAATTTCTTGTTTTGTTTCCTTGTCTAATTCAATGTGCTTGCTATAACTTGTAAAACATTTCTTGTTCCAGAATTAAATGTAAATGCTCTTAAATTTTCAACATTAAATATAAGGCTACCTATTAGTTCAAGATAGCTATTTATTTTTTGTTTTTATACTTTATTTCATTTTGCAATGATAGTTTACACATAATTTTTAATTTTGTGTTAGTTTCAGGTGTACATGGTAGTGGTTGGACAATCACATACTTGGCAAAGTGATCCTCAATATTATTATTGACCATATTCCCTGTGCTGTAACTTACATCCCCACAACTATTTTGCAGCTACCAATTTGTACTTTTTATCTGTTCATCTTTTTCAACCAGTCCCCAAACCTGGCCCCTCCAGAAACTATCAGTCTGTTCTCTGCACAAGATAGCTATTTTTTAAAATGTAAAAAAAAAAAAATTCTGTCTAAACAATGAAGTTGTTTACTAATGCAGAATTCAGTCACATTAGTACAAATTAGAATTTATCAAGATAATCAAAAACTTTTTCCCTTGGATACGAATATGATTAACTATGTTAAAAAGCTTTGCAGTGAGGAATTACTGAAAAAATTCATTAGAGGTGTTGAGTTTTTCTTTTAATGCTTGGCTTGATTTACTAACATTTAATGTTTGCATTTATTCATAAGTAGGATTCATTTGTCATATGGTGTATGTTTGGGGAAAACTACAGATTTTGGTATCGAATTGAATTGGGAAGATTTCTATGATTCTGACGAGTCTATAAATAGTATGGAAATTATCTGTTTTTTTTTTTTTTAATTTGGTGAATCTCTCCTGTCAGATCTTTTCAGCTTGGTTTGAATATTTAGAAACCCAGTCTAAACTAATTTTTTTAAAAAGCAAACACACAGTGTTGGCTTGTAAAACCGACAAGTCCAAGGTGACATGTTGGCTTCAGACTCTGTTGGCAGCTACACCATTTTCACTCCACAGTTCTGCTTCTCTTGTAGTCACTTTAGTTTTAGGCAGGACTTACTTCATGTGGTAGAAAAGATGGCCAACAGAAGCTCCAGGTTTGAGTCTCACAACCATAGGAAAAAAATGACCGTCTCTCACTCCATGTGTGTACATGTAGTAACAGTGGCTGATCTAGTTCGAATTACACTCTGGTCACCTGAACCAGTCACTGTGGGAAAGGGGGTGCAGAATTATGATTGGCCAGAGCCAAGTAGCAAAGCCACCTGTGGATAGGGTGGCTTTAGTTCACTATGAGAGTTTATGAATTTAGTAAGTGATTCTCTACATTGTCTTCTTGATGAAATGTTTGCTTGCCACAGTATAAATTATTATACCTCTATTTTAAATATTTATTTTTTGTCTCTTAGGCCACTGGGTATTTTTAGGGGAAAAAAATGAACAAATGTAATTAGAGGAAAACAAACTACTATAATATAGAAAATAAAGAATTTAAAATATAATAAACAGATGAGATCATCAAATAATTTTTAATCTAACAATTCTTAATGTTCTCATTAATCACCTATTTCTTCTATAAAGCTTCATATCTGTAATGAATTATCTATATCTTACATTATATTTTATATTTTTGAGAAGATATATATTCTCAAAATATATTTATATTATCTTCAAAAATCAGAATGCTATAAAATATATACTTTATTAATTATTTACCCCATAGAAACTCATCTGAATGTTTATGTTTTCATCAAAGTTAGAATCTTCTGATTTATTAGAATTCAATCATCACTGAAGCCCAACATACGGGAATTTCCTGAATACACTAATCTCGAAAATATAAAGTCTAATTTATCTCTGTATCTGAGCAATTCAATTTCAGCATATTTGTATACAAAATTATATAATCATTTTTAGTTTGACAATTTAAATCAAGCATAAAAAGTTGATATAAACTTTGGTTGGTACAAATTACTAATTTCCATTTGCTTTTTTAATAATTGTATCTACTTTTCAAATTTTATCCAATGAACATATATTTTAGTAGCATCAGAAAAGTAGTTAAAATTATTTTCTAACTCTGTACACCTACTGATACTAAAAATGTTTCTTTTGTATTCAAATTTAAAATGTGAAAATGTTAAATTATATCTTTATTTTAAAAAAGCATTGAATAATTATCACTGCATAGATAGCATTTGCTAGCACTAAGTTAATCCCAAATGCAGTAGATTTATAGTGGTTCCTATAGAAAATAATACAATAATTTAAAAAATACTAGAATAAATTGTGTTTTGAGGACTTACAACTGTAAATCTACTTTTGCCTTACCCTGTAGTATCTTTTTTATTTACCTAGTCTAGATGAGAATTCCATAATAAATATTTATTTCTGAATGGAGCCATTTTTTAGCATAAATTAAATGTTGGAAAAAGTCCCAGAGAAATTAGCCCCATAGTCTCTTAATTTAACTTGGTGAAGGATTTAGAATTAATGTCTAGGACACTTAGTCACTTCTGAATTTTCATATTTCAAATCTTTTTTCCAGAGTTACATGGTGTCAGCCCAGGACATTAAAATGTGTCCTCATTACCTGAAATATTTTCTTCTGCTCGTCCTTGTTGCCCAGTTAACTCCTCTTTGTCCTTCAAGGCTCAGCTTAGCCATCACGGGTCAGGAGATCTCGAGCTGCTCACTTAGCTTACACCCCAGCTTACATCCCCCGATGCATGTTGTCATTGAACTCTATAACTTTTCTTCTAGTATGTATCTCAGTGTTCGTAATTTTATATCAACTGAAAGTCAAATTCCTTGAGGACAGGAATTTTATCAGTTTCTTTTTTCACTGCTTTATCCCTGGCACCTGGAACAGTGATGTATACATAGTAAATGTTTAACAAATATTTACTGTATTGGTTAAATTAATTAATTGGTTGAATGTTTCTATCCACCAAGCTGTGAGTTCAATAAGGGCAAGACAGTACCTGTCTTGTCACTACCATCTTCTCAGTTCTACACATAGCATCTGGCACAGAGCAGGCATTCGATGCAGCTTCGCTTCATAAAGGATATGAGACCCCATCAAAAGGAATTCAGTTCTGAGATTGTGCCCTGGGGAAGGTGTCGGCAGTGTACCTCATGTGGACAGTGGTCTGCCCTGGAGGTTGGGTCAACCCTAGTGAAAAGGAGAAATTACACTTCCACTTGACTGGAACTTAAATGCATAAGATTTGGAAAGTCCTTTAAAGACAAATGTCTAAATATAAGGCAATTGCATTGCCCATGTCTCTCATTCCAGCACAAGGAAAGAATAGGAATTAGTGGCTACTGATGACGGTAATATTTGTCCTGAAAAGTTTAGAGTCTACATGCAAGTAGCATAATAAGTATTCAATATGAGGTTTAGCTTACCATATTTTATATAAAAGGTGTTAAGAAAAATATAAAATATCTGGTAATAGTCTACATATTACTTACCCCAAGAAATCCATTTAAAAGTAAAATGAATATGTCTGAATTTACTTCATGGAATTTAGCTCCCTTGAACATTGTTATATGGCAAAAAACATTTCACTATTTGTTTCTAATAACTGAAATGATCTCAAGGTTCCATAGCTGGAGACCTGCAAAGACTAGAATCTCTTACTGAACAGTGCAAATTGCTGCTGAATAAACAGCCCAGTTTGCATCAAGTATTCAGACTTGTTCACCAAGGGAGCAGAGTGAGGGGCTTCTACGTGATAACATTTTGACCTTGTGGGTGGGTGAGAGAGGTGAGTCCCCAGGGAGAAATGAGTTGGGTAGATATCATCATCCAAATGCATCAACTTTGTTACTTAGTTTTCAGACACAGTTGTTGGCTTTTCACCTCAGGCATTCCCTGAGGAATGCCCTGGGTGAAATTTGACACTGGCTTCCATACAAAGAGGGGAAAAAAAGGGCAAAGAAAGAGGCAGGCCTCTTCAGATTGGTAAGCAGCAGTTTTAATAAGCAAGGGAACTTACATAAAAGACTTGTCTTGGACAACCACAACACAGGTAGGTCTCCACATGCACCTGCCAGAATCTTGAAATTTGCATAAAGACCTTAATGGGTTTCAGTTCAGATGGTGTCGACATCATATGACTCTCCCAGAACTGCATCCTTGAAAGAGACCCTAGTGCAGGAACGGGGGTGGGGGGTGGGGGGGCCGGACTAGCTCAGGAGCAGGACAGGGAAGTGAGTGAGGAGCATCTGGTTCACGCGGTCCAGCTTGCAGGTCCACCAGCAGTTACATACTCTTTACGACCTCCTCCAACAATACGAAGCTTCATTTCTTAATGAAATATTATCAAAAGCAACGAAGAATGTCCCCTGATGTTTCTGTAGAAAGCATTGAAGCTTTATGGACCCTGCCGAACAAACTAACCATATGAAGATGTGGTCCAAATCTTTGCTTGTCCAACTTATTTTAGCTAAACTCTACAACCAATGGTTTCTTATGCAAAAGTGCTAAAGAACCATCTAAGGATTTTTTGTTTAATGTCTTGGCAATGACATATGTTCACTTTCAGTAAACTTGCAAAATACCTCAGTTATAGGGATCAATATCATTCACATTTAATTTCATGTTTAGAATTGTAGTTTTTCTATTCTACTTTGAATAGAGTCAGCCAAATGACTCTTTGTCAGCCTTTCCCTTAGTCAGAAGGAATCATTTAAAGGACAAAAATTTTCCCCAAACCATGCTTTAGTTAAATAGGGTGTCTATTTAACCAGGTTAATTGAAATCTAGCAGTCTATGTAAATCAGAAGCTGTACAAATACAAATACAGAGTCTAAAAACAGGCCATGGCTTTCACAACACTTCAGAACAATGACACAGATTTTTTTTTCTTGAAATATTACAAGATTGCAAGACAGAAACATAAATGATCTCAAGGTTCTGTTGCTATACTTTTGATGGTTAAATATCACTTTCAAGGAACTTAGTTTGCAGGTGCTACCTCATATCTAATTGTTTGACTCTAATTCAGTCACCCTGAAACATAATTTTGCCACACCCATATTTATATATTTGTGTCAAAACCTCATTTCTGAGTCACAGAGCACAAAAAACATAATCAATCCTACCCTGAGCCCATGAATTCCCACCCCTCTTCTACATCCTGGTGCCCAGACCCATGTGTTCTGGCTATGGGGAAGGAGACATCAGCTAATGCTCTGATTCAAAGCACAGACTGTATCCTAGAAGTTGAAAGTCCCTTCTTCCAAGGGGGAGTCTTCTAAGCCATTCTGTAGAGGAGACCTCAATATGCCATTCCATTTTTCCAGTAGACCAGCCCCTTCTAGGTGATACGTAGGTCATCAGAACATTGAATTCCTTGGGCATGAGCCAGGGGTTGCACTTCCTTTGCTGCGGGAGGAGTTCTCTGATCAGGAGCAACACTGTGTGGGGTATAGTGACTGTCAACAAGGCACTTTGTGAGCCCATGGATGGCGATGCCAGCAGAAATATTATAGGCAGGGAACACAAATTCATATTCAGAAAGCATATTTTGTCAAGAGAAGATGACTCAGTTCTCACCACGAAAGACTTAGTTCAATGTCATTGCGGTGGCTGGGATCGAGTGTCCTGGGAATGTGCACCTTGGCATGCAGATTATTTCAGACTGAAATCAATTAAAACCCAACACACTCAAGGAGTGCTTTTTACTTCCTCTTTTTCTTAAAGAGATTCAGATAGAAAACCCTGCTTTAGGAAAAAAGCCTTGGCATAGTCACCTTAAGAATTTTCACCCTAAAATTAGTCTGGAAGACTCCAAGCATGTTAGCCTAGATACCCCACTCTGTCGCACGTCTCTGGGCTGTCAAGCAAGAGTCTGCCTGCAGTGTGTGTTCTGTTCGTCCTTAACTGCCTGTAAATCACCCAGTCTCACTTCTGAAATCGACTACCCTGGCCCTTTCTCTTTCCTCCTTTGTCCAAAATGTCATATACACCCAATGCTGTCTCACTGTCTTTGGAATTTTCATGCGTATGTGAATTCCCCGTGTACAAGTGTCAAAATTTTGATTTTCTCCTGTTCATCAGCTGTTTGTCATTTGAATTCTTTGACCAATCAGAAGAACTAACGGGACAAGGGGACTGTTTCCTTGGCCCTGACCTAACCAATCACCTACTGTTTGGCTGGGTAGTCCCCCCAGGCATTCGGGCCACACCGGGGACTCAGTGTTGCTTCTGTTCTTAGGAGGCTGGGCACTCGGCACTAAGCGGGGGCCAGAGTCTCCCTTTTTATAGGGAAGGGGAAGCTGGCGAGCTCACGAATAAGCTCCGTCGTGGCCATCGTGGTCACTTTGGTCCTGAGCCACTGAATAAGGACTGATGGAGTTGGGGTGACTAACATCCACCTAACTGTCATTTTACCCATTTGATTATTGAGGTTATTAAACAGGGCAGCTTTCTCCAAAGCACTCTACAAAATTCAGGCTTCCTACTTCACCTCGGCTCTGGAAGGCTTCATCCGGCAGTACTTTTGGCTACCTTTGTGTACTCCTATCATTTCAAGTATTTCTATTTTCCATATGCAGGTCTGTTTGTTCGGTGTGAATAAAAGAATTTTTGTTTGAGAAATAATATTATTGTTGATGTCCAACTTAAAATTAGATTTCTTTCACTGTGGAAAATATGTAAACGTCGTGAAACATTCTTTGTTACGTCCCTAAGCATTTTCTGTGCCTGTAACCGTCAAGCAGGTTGCTTTTTAACTGGGTTATATCTAAAGTTATGTGGGTTATAAACATATGCCACTGTTTTCACCTTTCTTCCAATTGCATTTTCTCCCTCACTTTCAAGGTTGATAGTACAGCTGAGCTTTCCAGCCACGGGTTTCAGAGAGATATTCCCCCCAAATTTAAACCGTCAGCAATATGCTCCCCTGAGGCTGTCCTGACTAAGAGTAAAAACTCTAGCACTTCTCAAGCTTTAATTTCTGTAGAAATTACCCAAAGACCTTGTTATTGTATGATGAAGAATATGACTTGTTAACTAAGGGGTGAGACTTGAAACTGCATTTCTAACAAGCTCCACAGTGACATCCATAGAGAGCCAATCTGTGGGCCTGTATTTTCAAAACAAAGGAAAAAAGACACAAAATGTGCTTTTGTTCTTGATTCAGCTCTGACCAGCTCCTGGGAGCCTACAGTTACATTGTCAGGAATTTCTCAAGGCAATTGTCAACAAAGCCATTATTGAAAGTTTAATTATCTAATTATCTAAACTTTCTTTTTAAAAATTTTATTTAAATTGTTGTTCAAGTACAGTTTTCTGTCTTTTACTCCCATTCCAGCCCACCCGCACAGTGCTCCCCACCTCCCTCCCATTTCCACCCCCCTTAGTTTTTGTCCATGTGTCCTTTATACTTGTTCCTGTAAACCCTTCCCCTTTTCCCCTGAAATTCCCTCCCCTCTCCCCTCTGGTCACTGTCAGCCTGTTCTCTGTTTCAGCGTCTTTGGTTATATTTTGCTTCCTTGTTGGTTTTGTTGTTTAGGTTTCTGTTAAAGGTGAGATCATATGGTATTTGTCTTTCACCATCTGCCTTATTTCACTCAGTATAATGCTTTCCAGTTCCATCCATGCTGTTGCAAAGGGTAGGAGCTCCTTTAAACTTTCAATTAAATAAATTATATTAAAACGTGTAAAATACACATCTAAACTTCATCATTTCTTCGTTAGTTTCTTACCTTTTATTTGTATCCACACTCAAGCATATTAACGGCTAGTGTGTCTGTGTGATGAAAACACCGTGTAATGATGCCCTGAAACACGTCTCCTTACAACTCCACTTTCAGGAACGTCATGAATGGCTACATGGGAGTGCTTAGAACATGAAACTGGCAAACGCTGCAAGTCATTGCCTCCCCTATTTTTCCAAAGAGGCTGTTGTTAACGTTACCAACACATCACTGGTTCATAGGGAAGCTTTTGACCTTTTACCTGAGTTATCTCCCAAAGGGTAGACCAGGTCTGTAACTGCACTCAAATCCCAGACTTGAAAGAGAAATAGTTACCACTTAACTACTTCCATACCTGAAAAGAACTGCACTCTTAGCATTAAGACTCTTAGCACTGAGACAACATATTGACTCTGAAGAGGTAAAAAGGGTACTTCTCTGAAATCTTTTGCTCTTGCTATACAAAGAAAATAGCTTTTAGTTTAAAGACTCCGTGATGTGAAATTTTTGTGAATACGTGAATTAGAAAACATGCAGGCTTCAGGAATCTATACTTGTACTCAAAAAGCTTTGGAGCAAACTAAAGTCGCTTGTGAAATGAGCCTTTCTGTCCCTGTGGGCTTCCTTTACATTTTCATGGCACACTCACTCATTGATACAGTCACCTTCACAAGGGGTTCTCCAGCTTCTAATGTTGTCGTACAATAATTTGAGCTTTGTAATGCATAGGAATACCTGGGTGAAACTGCTGGCTATGAGTTACAAATACTGTGTAAAATTTATTCTTCAATCTGCACATAACTCACCCGTTTAAGCTCCGTTCGAATATTTCCCCACTCCACCAGTCTCCACAGACCACAAAGGTAGAAGAAATCTTTCCTGCCTCACCTCTGAATTCCCAGAGTATTTTCTACTTGGAGAAGAAAATCAATCAGAGCATCATTCTAGTAAGACCTTACTAAAAAATGCCTAGCACACGAAGGCTCTGAAGGAGTGAAGGAGCATTCTATATTAGGGAAAGGGGTGGAATGTTTTAGGGGCTTTAGCAGGAGGAAAGACGTAGGTCAAATTTCTCCTGGTTCCAGAAATGGAAAGATAGGAATTTTTCATGTGCATTCGCAGCCATTGTTGGGGTAGGCTGGATTTTTTTTTTTAAGATTTTATTTATTTAATTTTAGAGAGAGAAGAAGGGAAGGAGACAGAGGAAAAGGAACATCAATGTGTGGTTTTCTCTCATGCGCCCCCTACTGGTGATCTGGCCTGCAACCCCAGGCATGTGCCCTGACTGGGAATCCAACCGATGACCCTTTGGTTCACAGGCCAGCGCTCAGTCCACTGAGCCACACCAGCCAGGGCAGCAGCCTGGATTTTATCTGAAGGATGAAGAGGGATAGCTGGGGACTCTGTTACGTACATGAGTGGGTGAAACGGCTGCCAGGGACAAGATAATTTGAAGACCACCGTGGGGAATTCCCAGGTCTTAAATCCTGCAGGTTCTTTCATACTCATCTTAGTTATTTGATGTTTTCAATATACCTTATCGTTAGGGTGATGATAAAAACTTCCTTCAACAGTCGGAGAATGAAAAGAAATGATACTAATAATTACTCTAGAAAAATAGGCACAAACCCTATGGTCATCACACATTCAGCTATTTTAATCATATTTTTTGTTTGTTTTGTCTGCTCACTTACATTTTAAAATTCCATAAAGCAACACAGTGCCAAAGAGGCCTTGCAAATATTACTTGATTGACTGTAATAAAATGATAAATATAAGAGTCTTCACATAAAGACTCACTAATTATAGCTCCAAACTGCCTTCAGGTAGTTTTAATCCATTTTGTATGTCACACTCTTTTCTGAACATACGGATTACGTGTGCACTTACATCTCAAGAATACTGCAGTGTTACTCAAGTGGTTTCTGTAATACCCACTATCCTATTATTTTCCTGCTTTTAGAATTCCAAAAGGAGAAAAAATCAATATCACTTCTCTGCGTAAAGGAGAAAAGCAATATATATGAAAATTAGTAAAATATGCTAACTTTAGATATTTTAATTTGTGAAAATTCATTACAGTTCCTACCAGAACAGTCCTCACTCAATTCAAGCATGGTGGCTTTTAAATAAGTAACAGTACTTTTAAAGTGTTATAAATTCATTCCTTTATGAATTACAAATCTGTACATGAAAAGGAGGTTTTCTGTACATTATTTAGAAATGTAACAATGGCTATAAAACATAAAAGAAGATAATAGGAGATCAGTTCAAATTTCTTGAACACATGAATACTTACTTACATTGTCAGATTAAAAATATACAAAATTAAAACATCTATGCAAAGCAATTTTTTATTATTGGATATTTTATAAACCATTTAATTTTTCTATAAATTTTTATCTCCATAATAAAACTGGAACAAACTCTTTCAGCTCAACAAATATTTAATAAGCATTATCAACATATGAAAAATACTTTATGACTGACTCATTTTGTGTTTCTAATATTAATAAAATTGGATACCTCCAATTGAGGGGCTAGCAGTCCAAGAGATAGAGACAAATATGTCAACAAATACATTTTTTGAAACATATTTTTTGTGGGTGATATAATAGAAGAATAGATCATTTTAGCTGGAAAATCAGAAATAACTTTGAATTAGAAAATCATTGAAATGATTCAAGCTAAAGAAAAATCTTAAATTATTTTTTAGCATTGGGTATTTTTAAAACACATTTTATTATAAAACTGATTTATGGCAATAGCTGATTTGGGAAAACATAGAACAATAAAATAAAAATCACTCATAATTCTATCATCTCAAAATATTATTGTTATTTTTTATATTTCCTTCTATTCATTTTTCTTTTTCATAAATATACTTTGAAAATAGAATTTGAGTAATAAAAATGTATTAACCTGCTCTTTTCACTTGATATTATACTATAGAAGTTATCTGTCATTACCTGTACTTCAGAAACACAAATTTTAATGATTGCTAAATATTCTACTTTAAGATTTGTCTTTAGTAAAATATAGCAGAAAAGAAACTTTTTTTCAAGGATAAATATACCTGTGCTGAACTCTCTTATGAACACATTGTTGTGTGAATAAATGCTTTTTTCCTCTGGAATAAATTCTCAGAAGTTAAATCACTGAGTCAAAGTAAATAAATATTTTATAGCTCTTGATACAAGTTACCAAACTGCCCTTAAGAAAGATTGCTAATTTATATGCCTGTCAACAGTGTATGAGAATTATCAATTACCTGCAAACTCAAAGGTGCCATTATTATTTTTTAAACAAAATGACTAAAAAAGACCATTCATCAGTTTAGCAGGTGAAAACTAAACACCTGAAATATGTTGTCATTTTATTCTGCATCTCTTTAATCTCCAGGTGGGTTAACCTTTTTTTTATGTCTATTTGCTGCTCCCATTTCTCTCATTTTGTGATGAACTCATTTTTTCTGTTGAATTGTACAATCCTTTTCAGTGTTTTAAGAATTTAAAAAAGTTAAAAATTACAGTCATTTGTCATAAACATTACACATATTTCCCCAGATTAACTACTGCCTTTCAATTGTATTGTTGACTTGTCTATTTTTTGGACATTGTAGAAGGTTGAGATTTTTAACCTTAAAGATCAATGTTTTTCTCTTGAAGATTTTTGTCTTTGCAACAAGCTTAGAGAGGCACAGCCCACTGCAAGATTACATAACTGACTGAAATTTATTTTAGTCCTTTACACTTTTATTTTACCATCGAAGCATTTAATTTACTTTGCCCACTTAATGATTTCCAGCCACTTACCGCTTTTTTTTTAAAGATTTTGTTTATTTAATTTTCGAGAGTGGGGAAGGGAGGGAGAAGGAGAGAGAGGGAGAAGCGACAATGTGCCAGAGACACAGCAGTCATCACTCTGTTGCCTCTCGCAGGCCCCCCACAGGCAACCTGGCCCCAAACCAGGCCTGTGCCCTGAACAGAATCCAACGGGCGAGATTTCACTTTGCTGCGCGATGCCTAACCTACTGAGCCACACCAGTCAGTGCCACTTAATGTTTTTTATACCTGGAATTCTACGTATCTGATTCTCATATCATAAACCTTCCATTTACCTAATAAACCCATCTGTTCTTTTATTGGAAGCCTTTTTGCACTTTTTAAAATATGACACTTTTAATAAATTTGACTTTGGCCTTACCTCACCAAGAGCTCCATCTTTAAATTAAAACGGCCCTTTTGAATTGCCTTTACATATTTTTCAGATTTTTTTCTTCATCTTCATGACTTTAGAAATTGCCACAAAATATCCGGAGTGGGGGTCATTTAGGACGTTGCGTATAGTGGCTGGTTTCTCTCACCAGCGCGCAGGAATCTTTACGCTCAGCTCGGCTGTGACTCCTCTGTTTGGTCTGGCTTCTGCTGCCTTGTTTTCTGTTCTTTTGGCTTCCTTTGCGTTTGTTTTTACTATGTGGACTTTCTGAAAAGTTTTGTTTCACTGATATAATCTGCAGTGTTTTAGGAGACATACAGCATTCTTTTACTGTTAAACTTTAAATTTTTCAAGATTTTCTCATTCACATAGGTGTTGTTATTAATGCAATCTGAGGGATTATATAGCAATTGTCCTTATGTGATATTAATATTGCATATATTAAAAAATAATTTTTTAAATGCCTTCCTTTTTTATATCGAAAATAGTTTACTTTATTCCATTGCCATATTCTTCACCATTACATTTAATATTGCAATTTACTTATTTATTTTTTTCACCTCTTTAGCTTGTCATTCAGCTTCTGATTTTACTTGCCTCTGTCAACCGATGTGTTATTGGGTGATTTTTTAATAGTATATCATAGGTGGCATTCTTATAAGTCATTTCTATATTTGCATATATTGCTATCTCCTTTCACAAAGGAAAACAACTGGCTGAGTATACAATTATTAGATCAAATTAAAACTTTGCAAAATATGATTCATATCTTTGGCACTTTGGTTTGCTTAGAACATTTTAGCAGATGATCTTTTTTTTTTAGTGAATGGATATTTATAAAGAATTTGTGGTACTAGATCAAGTTGTTCATTTTATATTTTATTTTGTTTTCTTTTCTTTTTGCAAACCTAGGGTATCTTACAATATAAACATTCTCACTGCTTTTAATCTGTGCATGCAAGATTTAATTGGTAGGACTGCGTTTATTGTTCCTCTTGCATTATTTTGTTCTATTTTTTATTCACCATTAAAATCAGCTCTTTCGTTTCTATCCTTTTGTGATTTATTTCTGCATCCTCAAAGAACTTCTGCATTTTATCTTCCAAATCCCTAATCCTATTGCTCGCTATTATAGTTCTTACCCTTCTCAACCCAGCATAGATTAGTATTCAGATATTTTTCTTTGGGTCACTTTGCCGTTCTTCTTTGTCTCATAATCCCTTTCTCCATCATATCCTAGGGTGCTGTAATGTCTCCCTCGTCTCTCTTTAGGACCCCTCCCATCCCCATGGGTTGGGATAATGTCTTCCTGCATTCAAATAAGATTTTTTTTCAACCTCCTTGAGGTTTTCTTTTCAATGATTTAGTGATAATTTTCAGAATTATCTTCTCCTTCCGTGTCTTCATGATGATGTTCCTTCCTCTTGTCCTGCACCATTATTCCCATATGGTTTTATTTCTCTTTTAATCCTTAAATGAGACAGAACATGTAGGATGTTCACCAAAAGATCCTTTGTGTGGTTTGTCCACAGTACTGTTAGTTTTATGTGGCTGAGAGTTCAGTTACTTTCTTGAGTTTATACCTGGAGATTGATTTCTATGCAGAATCCCAAGGCCAATATTTTGTCTCTGGTGGTAATTTATCTGGTGCAATGTTGCTTCACTGGGGTTGATTCATGTCTTCTACCCATTGTCTAGTCTCTCCGAGTTGAAAAATTCCACCCCCAGAATCCACGGTTGCCAGGGTCTTCCCAGGGTTCCTTTTATGTCCTCTTTTCTCTTCCTTGATTTATTATTAGGTTAGTTTTTATGGGGCTGTTCCAGTTTTCACATTTATATGTGTCTTCAGATATTGGTAAAAAAATTGGGAGATGTTAAATTCAGAGCCACTGAATAGACTATAAGTCATTTACTCTTAACTATAAACCCCAAACTTTTACCCTTTCTGAGTTTCTTCTTCATTAATACTTAATCTTCTAGCAGTGTATCATGCTATATTTCTCTAGCCCATTGTTACAGGCTTAATTGTGCCCCCCCCAATTCATACATTAAAGTCCTAACCTGAAGTATACCATAATGTGAGAACGTTGGGAGATAGGGACTGTAAAGAGGTAGTAATGAGGTTAAAATAAGGTCCTTAGGGTAGGTTCCAATATGACTGGAGAACTTATAAAGGGAGGAAATTTGGATACAAATAGGCACAGAGAGGGAAGACCAAGTGAAGACTCAGGGAGAAGACAGCCATCCAGAAGCCAAGGTCGACACTTCGGTCTTGGACTTCTAGCCTCTGGCGCTGTAAGATGTCAGTCTCTGTTGCCTAAGCCTCCCAGTCTGTGATACCAGTCATGGCAGCCCTAGCAAACTAATACATCCTTTTATTCCCCCACACTGATAGACAATTATTTCACCCACCCTCCTTATCCTTCAAGCCTACTCCTCCTCCCCCATATTCTCACTCTCAGCTGAGTACCCTGTGTTTTATTTCACTGAAAAGATAAAAGCAATCAAAAAAGAAATCCCCAGATACTCACTGCCACTTCCATACATGGCACATAGCTAGAACAAGCATGGAACACATAGAACATCTGAGACCTTTGCATCTGCTGCTCCCAGTGCTGAGGTGTTCTTCCCTGAGATGCCTGCATGACTAACTGACTCCCCTCTTTTAAATTATTGCCCGAATAAGACCTTTTCTATGAGTTCTAGCCTGACCAGGTTACTTAATTGTAATGCACTCCCCAACCCTACACTCACTTGTACCCTGATCAATTCTTTTCACAGCACCTTTGAATACTCTACATAATTTGTGAATTTACTACATTTGTCATTTATCGTCTGTCTCTATCGGAGGACCAGTCCCAAGTTTGTAGAGATATATGTCTATTTGTTCCTGCTCTATCTCAAGTAACTAGATCAATGTCTGCAAAAAATAGATGCTGAATAAAGTTGTTAAACTCATTAAGAAGTTGAACATCTTCAAAAAATTCCTACTCAACCCCAGCTTCCCGTGTTGTTTGTGGCCTACTTATCAAACTGAAAAAAAAATGAGATTGATTTGGTGGCATAGGTCATGTACTGAAGAGTAACAAGTATACCAGTTTTCTGTGCACACCAGTGAATTATCAGTGTCCTAGGACAATGAATCATGGATCTGGTATTTATAATGGCACCCCCTAGCAGAAGTGCCTTTGACTGCTACCTATTCTTAGGAGATAATAAAGTAGTAACTATCTACATGAGCATCAAGCTGATGTCTCCCTATAAAAGTTCCTACTTTTTTCCAGGTCACATTATCTAAGAAAGTCTGATTTATTTAAATTTTTCAATTAGAGATGGCATTCAATATTTCCTATTCTTAATGAACCTTCATCACCGGTTCATGGCTTTCCCCCCAAAGGTCCCCGATCTGGCCCCCATTCTGCAGGTCCTGCCGCTGAATTTCCCCAGGTGTCCCTCTCTCCTAGCTCCCCTAAAATGCTCCCGCTTCCCAGACAGGAGGCACTGGTACACAGAGAACAAGGGTGAGAATGGGATCCGGAGCCAAGCAGCCTCAGTCGGAGTCCTCAGGCTGCCGCTTCCTGGTCCACTCGACCTGTCTCACCTGCAGCTTCCTTTTCTATGAAATGGACCGAGTGGCAGCGCATATCTAAAAGAACTTGTGAGGACTGAAACATCTCATGCGTGCAAGCTATTGACTAGAGTGTTTTCAAAGAATAAGCATTCCAAAATGTCATCAGTCGTTGTTAATGTTAACTGGCTGTGGCATTCATCTGAAACCAGGGGTAACTTGTTTTTAGAAACCCTTGTGGAAGCAGTGTATTTTACTCTGTTCCCTTTACACTGGCATCAGCTGCAGATGAATTTTATTTTCTGTGTTTCCTTGGATATCATCACTCGGGCTGCAGAAAGCAGACATATTTGTAGATAAAATTAATTGTTATGTATCACTTGCCTCCACGGAGCCTCCTGGCTCCCTGCTCTTTGGACCTCCTAATATGCTGCATGCCCATGGATTTGGGGTTGTCATGGTTCTTCAGGGAAGAAGTGTCAGGCTCCCCAACATTCAGGCTCCCTGGGGAAAGAGTTCCCTTTCCTGGGGGCTATCACGTCTACAACCTACAACCGATCTGAATTTGCATTCAACTTCAACTTATTGAATTTTCATCATTTTGTTTTTAATATACAGTGTCTGCTTGTAAGCTAGTAGAGTCATACACAAACTCACTGAATCATGTAAAATCTCTCCCCTTTAGGCAGGAACCATGAACATACCTATATAAAAGTCAAGTTGCCCTGGCCGGGTGGCTCAGTTTGTGGGAGTAGCATCCCATATACCCAAAGACTGCGGTTTGATTCCTGGTCAGGGCACATACTGGATTGTGGGTTCATTTCCTAGTTGAGGCAACCAATTAATGTTTCTCTCTCACATCAATGTTTCTCTCTCGCTCTCTCCCTTCCTCTCTCTAGTATCAATGGATGTATCCTTGGGTGAGTATTTTTTAAAAAGTAGAAAAAATGTAAGTAAATAACATCGAGTCCTACAAACTAGTTTTCTCAATATATCCCAATGCTTGACAGCTTTGTTCGATGGAATTTTAGTGGTACCTCATTATGTGCCAGTCCTGACAAGGCAATCATGGTCCCTGCCTCAGCATTCCACAGTATGATGGGGGTCAGGGGAGTCAGTCCCTAACGTTGACAATGCAATGAATGCAATAGGCTGAGACGTCACATTGTGGATGATTGGTTTCATTGCACCAAAATAAACTTGCTTTACCAAGTATATTGTTATACCCTAAGAATGCTTAGTTGTTTTAAAAAGCATTTCAATGAAATCCATTACATGACTTTTTTATCATCGGAGAAATTTGTGAAAAAGCAAACCTGTAACTTTTCTTCAGAATTCCCGATGAGAAATTCTTATACATGGCCAACATGTGATAAATCCATTTTACACGAATACCTATATCTGTATCTATTCTTTCATTAGAAACAAAGAAATTTCATGAACAATGGCTGGACTCTGGAGCTCAGCAAGAGACACATTTTGATATAGCCTCACAATTTAGTATAAAAATTTCACATTTTTGCCCTAGATTTATGGAGTGTTTGATCCAGAAACACTTCAGTATGTTTAAGAGTCTCCTTACAGTACCTTTGGCTTTCTGCCCAGTTTCAATCAAAGCAACATTTTTATTATCGAGTGGTTTCTTTCTGTCCCTTTGATGTAGTTTTAGCTTGTTAAGTGCATGCTCAGTTCATTCCTTTCCATCGAACTTTCTCTCAAGTTGGTATCTAAAGGTAGACAGTATGACTACAGCAGGTCTTCCACTTGCCTGATCAAATCCCGCATGTTCAAGCAGACATTCGGGTAAGAGTCAGGAGGGGAAAGGGGACTGCAAGTGTTGATCGAAATCCCACACATTGATTCTGGAATCTGACCTGAGTGAACCGCTCGCCGCACTTTTATTTTCTCAGCTGGAAGTGAAATAAAGTTTATGTGTCCCATCAACACTCTTTGGTACCGTTAAGGCTTTAGCCTGTTAACTGTAGCTTCTCTTTGCAAAATTTGGAGAACCCACGTCATTTGTACCTGAATGTTGCTGAGAATAGTAGGTTACAGAGGTAATTTTCAACCGCTGGTTGGGATGCCCCATACTGTGTTTATTAATGCCAATGTTTGTATTTGAAAAATTTTGTAAATTACTCAACTTTAAGCGACATGGGAGCGCACGTTAGTCATGGTAAGACCTGTGGATTTACCTTGATGTGCTTTGGCTCTAGCTAGGTCTTGGGAAAGATTATTGCTCTTTTAGTTGTTGGGATCCCCATTAGATCTTAATCTCTCTATGAGTGGATACTAAGTCTGAATTTTTCCCGAGGGATCCCCTGACTTCTCATAGTAACCAGCTTAGTGCTTGCTCAGTAAGTACTTGTGGAACGAATAATTTGGATGATCGAGTGAATTAACAAGTCATCTCTCAAGGAATAACTTTCATGTGCACCCCTCCACATTACTGGAAATACATAATCTGCAGATAGATTATTCAGTAATGCTTATATAGCTAAACCTCCATCTTTTATCATACTTATGAGTCCTTCCTTAACTTTCATTTTCTAGAAATTTTGAGAGGGCTCATGCTTGTTTTAAACCTGTTGCTGCTGAAGCCTGGCTCCCCCGCCCTTTCTCGCTCGCCCTGTAAACTGAAATGATAGCCTTGGCTCGAGTCTCAGCTCATGGTCACGTGACTCCTCACTGAGGCCTGTTGACATCTCGAAACCAGCCAGCAGGGAATCAGAAGAAGCTGAGCCTTAATGATTTCCAGTGAAATATTTTCTTTGAGGATTTCTTTGAAATTTTGAAATTTTTCTTTGAGGTTTCCTCAATTGTTCCTTCCTCCCCATAAACAAACACTATCGAACGAACAAAAACAACTTCAAATTTGCCCAGTGGGAATTTGCTATAGGATCTAAATATCTCTTACTCTGATCTTCCAGGAAACATTCAGGGATTTACTTGACAGAGAAAACTGACACCTCGGTTACATCAGATTCAGATCTTGCTCTGTGTCCTGATGAATGATATTAAAATTGTAAGTAAGTGACCAGAAGGGAGGGGGAGGAGGGTAATGGTGGAAAGAAAGGGAAGGGACTTGACAAAGACCATGTATGAATGACCCATGGACATGGACAACAGTGTGGAAATTAACTGTTGGGGGGAGGGGGTGGGATGGGCAGAGGAGGGCAAAGGGAGAAAAACGGGAACAACTGTAATAGAATAACAATAAAAAACATTAAAAAATAAAATAAAAATAAAAATATATAAGTAGCTTCATGCACATTACAAAGCATTACGAAGATAGCAACCTTTGTTTTTAATTCGAGGGGAGTTTGTGAGATCTTCCCAAAGAGGTGTCTGACAGTTATTGTTGGTTTTCTGACTCAAGAGTGCAGACTCTAGAGCCAGCATTCACTCCCCACCCCTTCCAATGTCCCCAATGAAATGGTATTACACAAATAAACCCATTACATCAGAGAAAGCGGTCCACACAAAGATAAGAGATTTTCTAACAAATGTCGGAAAGACTGAAACAGAGTGGAAGCCTGTTGACAGATGAGAAACAGCCGTGCAGTGTATGCGGAGGAGGGCGACAGCAAAAAGGAGTCAGACGCGGAGCGCTTCCAGGCTCCACTGGTGAGGACAAAACAGAGGGGGGAGAATGGTTTGGAAATACCTTCAGAACTACTGTATCTTTCCACTTCCAGTGAGGTATAGTTGGCAGATGAAACTGTAAGATATTTGAAGTGCGTGACAGAATGATTTCATACGTGAGCACATTGTGTACGGATCCCCCATGGCGTCAATGAGCACATTTACCACCTTGCTTACTAATTCTTCTATTCTAACTTACATGTTGCTCTGTGTCCTGATGAATAATGTTCATCAGGACACAGATAGGGATTGTAAGGAGAACATGTAAGTTCCACTCTGTTAGAGAGTTTTCATTACACCATACAGTCTTATCAAGTATAGTGACCATGTCAAACATTCGGTCCTCAGAACTGAGCCTATAACTGAAGCCTATAACTGAATAAACTTATAAGCCTATAAACTTTCAGTTTATACCCTTTTACCAACTTCTCCCTTTTTTTCCTGCTATCTTTCTTTTGGAAACCACTTTTCCACTCTGTGTTTATGAAGATCTAATGTCTTAGCCTGTAATTCCCCTCATGCCCCACTCCCAAGGCAGCCCAAGTTTTACCCTGGCAAACACCTGAGAACTCCAAATAAATTTACCAAACTGCTGTGGAAATACAGGGCCAATGGGATGGCTTCTAGAACTCCAGTAGAAAATCACTTCCATCCTAGAATGTTGAGGACCTATTCTACAAGTTAGCTTTTCTCCTTCTCACCTTCACATTGGTGAGACAGTTGATCAGCCCTTTTCCATGCAGAGAGCCAGGAGTGATGTTTCTATTCATTGAAAAGATTACACACAAAAATAAGAGACTAGTTTCCTCCAAATCTGCCCAAGTCCTCAATCCTTACACATGGACGAACCACTCAAGATCTCCATCTGAAGAAAAAAAACAACAGCATTAAATAAAACCTCTAATGGAACAAACACAACAGACTCACTTGTACATTTTTAACTTTCTGGATTCAACTTCCATACACACATAAAATCTTTCTGTGGTTGAAGCATATAATACAGTCTTGAGAGGGAGAAGGTAAAGTTGGAACAGACATGAGGTGGGAGCGGAGGGAGAAGCAGAGGCAAAGACAAGAGCAGAGGCGGCGGCGGCAGCATCTTTCAAAGTGACACAGGCTGTCAAGAGACATTGCTTAAATCTCACGGAGTAAGAGAGATTCTATTATGAAAGGCACGAATGCAGCTAATAAAGAACTATACCAAAAATTCTAAGAGGATAGCAAAAAAGAGTGCAGTGCCAACGAAATACCTTTTTTAATGTATAAACCAATAAATCAAGTGTTATAAGAGCAATCACCGGAACAAATAAATATAGAAACGCTTAAAATTCCTTTCCTCCAGAAAATGAAACTGGGGATGTTGAGGGTATAGAAGGGACTGTTTTGATTTTTATTCTAAGCCTTTCTGCTCTGTTTTATTTCTTGACTTGTACATAAATCACTTTAATTTTTAAAAATTAGAGCTGGACATTGGCGCAAAAGAGAATTCTTTTCTCTGGCTTGTGGTTCGATTTCCATTGTTTAGGTGTTATATACCATAACTTAACTGAGTGAGCTTCTCAGTAAAGGTACCATTGCATTGACTAAGT